>CAMOHE010044878.1:11173-62113 GCA_946598075.1 Artocarpus hirsutus
CGCGAAAGAAATCCCTGAGGGGCAAGAGGGCCCCAGAGGGGACAGTACGGATGAGTGGGCGGCACGGGGATGGTCTACCAATAAGAGCCACAAGTCCGAGGGCCCCACAAGGTGGGTCTTATGGAGGCTTAAGGGAGTACGCCCGGGCCGGACGCCACAGCGATAGCATCAGGGCGATCGAGGATCTCTTTGAAAAACCGAAGGCGAAAGGGCAGCAAACCTTCTTCCTCAGCAAGGAGATCCTGTCGCTCTATGGTTGGTTTGGGGAAAGCAATGAAATAAATCCCCCACGTAACCTTCAGCCTGCTCGAGATACCGAGCAGGTCATTGTCACTAGGCAGGGCACCATTGACATCCCCGGGCTGAGCATAGTCTGATCCAGTCTGCCGATGAGGGAGCCACCATTGTCCAATTTTGAGGGCTCCTTGGGTGGCTCCTTCGATGTGGGGCCACAGGTCGCAGACAAGGACCTCGAGGACATGATCATGCTCCTGTATCCATCGTGTCTGCTCCGGATCGGAGGTTGGTCCTAAGTTTTATTGTCTTGTTTTTGGCATTTGTCGGCCTAGTTCTGACTTGGGTTTTTGTTCCTATAGAGATGTCTTCCAGGCCTGAGGAGCAGTTAAGCAGAAAGGAGAGGCGTGCTATGATGGAGCGCCTTTGTGGGAAAGGCAAGGCCTTGGAAGTCGGGAAGAAGCATAAACGGACCCCCCGAGCAGAGCACCCACTACACCCCGAACAACAACTCATAGAGGTCCAAGAACAGCAGCCTGAGCCGACAAGGGTTGGGACCTCTTCGAGTGCCACTCATGAAGCTGGTAGGGCCTCGCCACCTGCCCCGAGGATACAAGTCGAGTACCGGAAGCACATCCTTGAACACCTAGGGGAAGTCGTTCCTTAGGAGGACTTCTTGAGGAACCTCTGGAGTGAGGGCTTCCAAGGGCTGTCTGAGGTGGTCTTCCGATCAGCTACCCTGGTAAGCACCCTATCTTATAATCTTTCTTGATTAGTCGCCTTTTACTAGTCACTAACTGACCTTGTTTTCATAGACGAGTGCCTACACTTACATGGCCTATTCCATGGGGATGAAAGAGACCCACCATGTGAAGGAAAGGCTCAGTAGGGCCGTCCTCAAGCTTCGGGAAGTCGAGAAGAAGCTCGGTGAAAAAACATCGAGTTAGATCAAATCAGAGCTTCATTAGCCCAAGCCGAGGAGAAGGCAAAAAAGGCTGAGGAGAAGGCCGAGGATGCAGATTGGGCAACCGAGCTGGTTAAGGATCAGCTCGAGGCTTCTCAGGGGAAAAATTGCCACCTTATGGAAAAGCTCCTAGGCTGACTCGCCCATGCAATGGAGGAGTTCAAAGAGTTCTTAGCGTACGCCGACCTGTACTATGTCGGAATGGTAGACCTGAAAGGTGAGTTGATTGAGCAGTACCCTGAGACCGCAGGCTTTAACTAGTCGACCCTGATCGTTGAGCCCGGGGAAGTAGCAGCCCAACAGCCATCCGAGGTCGTTGAGGTGGAAGACGATAATGATGAGGACGACTAGGGTGTCGACGACGGTGAGACGGACCAGGCTACCGGAGGACGGGGCGATGGTGACAACGAGGATGATGCCGGGGACGGGGCCCATGCTTAATCAGCTCGTTTTTTGTTTGTTTGTTATATCCGAGCTCGGGAGGTGCCCAGTTATTTGTACCTCCCCACTGTTTTGAACTAATGACACTTCCTTTTCCAAGATTGATCCTCGAGTTTTGAAATTTTATTCCAACTGAACTCATACTCGGGTAAGGAAAATGTGTTCAGTGGAGAGTTCCTCGCGAGTGTAGGCACCTCGGCCTCGAGTTGGTTAGTAAATTTGGATCAAGTTAGGTGCTTCTCGGAAGAAGCTTTTCGTTACTTGTTCTCTAGTCCTTTTTCAACCCAGTTTATGCCAATTTGTGATCCTGACGATCACCCGAGTTAATCCGAGCATGTTGTGGTGATTCGGTTAGATCACCTGTTACTCGGTTGGGCAGAGCACAACAGCATGTGATGACCCTTGCCCTGTCGTAGCCCCCTTAGACTTGTTTAAGTTGTTGGGAACTTGTACAAGTCTAATGGTGGTCAAGACTTTATCATGCTAGGACGACTTTGCGGGCAACCTAAACAGGGCAAACGAGATCGGCATGATCAGCCCCCCAGCATGATCGGTGGTTGGAACAATCCGTCTTCGGGAGTTGTTGTCACTCAACCGAGCTAGAGTTGACTTTAACCTTGTTTGAGATTTGAGATTCCTTAAACACGTATTGCTCAATGGAACAGTGTAGGAATTTACATTTCATTGATGTATGGTATTTACATTCCAGTCCTATTCAATAGGTCTAGTTACAAAGGAATGCAGCCAGAGGTCAAAAAGCGTTTCTGGCTAGCGCTAACAAACGAATCTTTTCACAAGCTCGGCATTCCAAGGGTGGCCGAGCAAATTGTTTTCGGTGTCAGACAGCCTATATGTTCTTGGTCGTATAATTTTTACGACCCTATAAGGTCCGTCCCATTTCGGTCCGAACGTTCTTACCCCAGGCTGGGGGACCGTGACTTTCTTTAGCACTAAGTCTCCAACTTTAAAGCTCCTCGGTCGGACTCGCTTGTTATAATACCGAGCAATGACTTGATTCTGGGCTACATTATGAATAACAGCCTAGTTTCTCCTCTCCTCTAGCAGGTCAAGCTCGGACATCACGGCTTTGGCATTTCAGGCTTCCGCGTACTACTTGATTCGATAGCTCGATAGACCGACTTCGACAAGTATTACAGCTTCTATGCTATACACCAACGAGAACGGTGTTTCTCCAGTAGCAGTCCGAGCAGTCGTTCGATAAGCCCAGAACACTTTTGGGAGCTCGTTAATCCATGCTCCCTTGAGACCCTCGAGCTTCTTCTTTAGGTTGTCCTTAGTCGTCTTATTTACTGTTTTGATCTGCTCGTTACATTGGGGATAGCTCGAGGAAGAGAAAACTTTCCTACTGTCGAGCCGCTCATAGAGGCGAAGTAGACTTGTTGCTTCAAATTGCTTGGCATTGTCAGTTACGATGGTGTGTGGAATGCCAAACCAAAAAATGATGTTCTTTCACACAAAGTTGGTGCATTTCGCCTCGATCATGTTGGTGCATGGCTCCACCTCAACCCATTTGGTCAGGTAGTCAATAGCCACTATGCAATATTTGAATTGAGACCGGGCTGGCAGAAGGGGCCCGATCAGGTCGATGGCCCACTTTGCAAAAAGTCACGCCGAGGTTACCGAGGTAAGAGGCTCGGCGTGGTGCATAGGCAACCTCATAAACTGCTGGCACTTGACCCATTTTTGCACGTATTCCTTGCAATCTTGCTGCATGGTTGGCCAATAGTAGCCTTGTCGAAGGCATTTTTAGGCCAAAGACCGCCCCCTAGAATGGTTTCCGCAGATACCTTTGTGGATCTCCTTCATCAAGTATTGAGCCTCGTCCGGCCCTACACATATGAGGCATGGAGTTGTACAGCCATGTCTGTATAATTTTCCACCGATCATCAAATACTGAGCTGAGCTGTTGCCGATCCGACGTGCTTCTTCCTTATCATCAGGCAATTCGGCTATGGTTAGGTATCAGATGATCGATTCCATCCAAGCAACTATGGTCTGTTCAACTATGCTTGACACCACTCCATCTATACTTGGCTCGAGTAGCCTCTCAATAGGGATTGAGGTGAGGTCGTCACCACCCAGCCTGGACGCCAATCGAGTTAGAGCGTCGGCCTTCAAGTTCTCTGACCTTGAGATCTGCTTAAAGTCGTATGATTTAAATTGGTTGAGCAGCAGCTTGACCTCTTTTAAGTATGATGCCATTGATTTCGTCCGAGCTTGGAAGGCTCTAGCCACTTGTTGGATGACCAGCATTGAATCGCTGTGGAGAGTAACATGATCTACACCGAGTTCTCTTGTGATTCGAAGTCCGACAAAGAGTGCTTCATACTCCGCTTTTTTATTCGAAGCCTTGAAGTCAAACCTGAGGGCATATGGTATTTTGTGGCCGTCCAGACTAATTAGCAGCAATCCAGCCCCTGACCCGTCTACGTAAGATAACTCATCTACGAAGAGTTTCCATTCTTGCTCCAGTTCAAGGTGAAGATCGTTGCAGCTAGGAGCGTCATTTTCTACTTCGGGCGATTTCTTGGTCAAAGGCATACCTTGCTCGACATCTGTCAATTCGACGATGAAGTCAGCCAGTGCCTAGGCTTTGATTGTGGTTCTCGGCACAAAATGAACATCATATTAGCCTAGCTCGATCGACCACTTGGCCATTCATCCTGATATCTCTAAACTTTGCAAAACTTACCGGAGCGAGAACTTGGTCGGTACCTTTATTGTATGGCCTTGATAATAAGGTTGCAGCTTCTGGGCAGAGGTGACCAAGGCGAAGGCCAGCTTCTCGAGGGGGGGTACCTCTCCTCAGCACCCTTGAACGCGTGGCTGGAGTAGTAGACCGGGAGTTGAGCTCTTTCTTCTTCTTGGACCAGAACTTAGATTATGGCTCTCTCAGAAACAGCTAAGTAGGGAGTTAATGTCTCTCTCGGCAAAGGTTTGGACAGGAGCAAAGGCGTGGCCAGGTACCTCTTTAGGCTCTAGAATGCGTCTTCACACTCCCTACTCCACTTAAACCTCCCTTTGAGTGCCTTGAAAAAAGGATGGCACTTGTTGGTAGCTCAGGAGACAAACCTAGACAAAGTCGCTATCATGGTGGTTCTTTCACGGTCCGAGGCGAGTGCATATCGATGACTGCCTAAGTCTTTACGGGGTTAACCTCAATACCATGTCGGTTAACCAAAAATCTGAGGAACTTCCTCGAGCTTACCCCAAGGGCGTACTTCACCGGGTTGAGTTTCATCCCATAATCCCGGAGAATATCGAAGCTTGCTCGGAGATCTACCATATGGTCGGGTGCTTGGACAAATTTGACCAGCATGTCATCCACGTACACCTCCATTGTCTTACTGATTACCCTAGCAAACATCTTATTAACAAGCCGCTGGTAGGTTGCCTCGGTATTCTTTAATCTGAAGGGCATTACTACGTAGTAGTAAAGCCCCTAGTCGGTGACAAAAGCTGTCTTTACCTGGTCTTCCTCGGCCATCTGGATTATTGTATCTGGAGTAAGTTTCCATAAAGCTTAGCAGCTCGTGCCTGGCTGTAGCATCTACAAGCTGATCTATCCGGGGTAATGGGAAGCAGTCTTTCGGATAGGCCTTGTTCAGGTCAGTATAATCTATACAGACTTGCCACTTCCCACTAGCCTTTTTGACGAGCACAACGTTTGCCAACCACTCTGGATATTTTACTTCTCGGATAAATCTGGCCTTGAGGAGTTTCTGAACTTCCTCGTTTATCGCAGCGTATCTCTCTGGATTAAATGCTCTTCTCTTCTGCATTACCAGCTTGTGATTGGGTTGCACATTGAGGCGATGACAGATCACGCTCGGGTCTATGCCAGGCATGTCCTCGTGTGACCATACGATCACGTCCCGGTACTTGACAAGTAGCTTCTCCAAGTTAGCCTGGATCTCAGCTGAGAGCTGTGACCCGAGTTGAACCGTGCATTCAGGATGTTCTAGGTCCAAGCTGAATGACACTAGATCCTCGACAGGATTTGCCTTAACCTCTTCCTCAAGAAGTCAGGGGTCAAGGTCGGCCAGCATTCACGATAGTGGATCCATTGGAAGCTCTGTCTCATCGGCCATGCAGATAGCGAAGACGTTCAATTGGGTGCTTGCTACCCAGACAGCATTCTCGTAGCAAGCTCGAGAATCCTTTTGGGACGACCGAATGACTTCGACCCTATTCTCCGTGGGGAATTTCATGGCCAAGTGATATGTGGACACAATGGCTTCAGTGCATTCAGTGTCTGTCGGCCAAGGATGATGTTATACTAAGATGGTTTGTCGATGACGAGGAAGTCAACGACACGGGTGACCCGAGCAGCTCCCTCTCCAAAGGTCACTGGTAATGCAACCTTCCCCACTACACGGACACATTCGTCAGTGAAGCCATATAGAGGAGTCTAGACCAAGACGATCGCAACATTGCCAATCTTCATCTTGTCAAAGGCCTGCTTGAACAAGATGTCGGCTGAGCTGCCATTGTCGATGAGCACACGCCACACAATGTTATTGGCAACGTGTAGCTCATAGATGAGTGCGACATTGTGCGGGTGAATCAGCTTGTCAGCCTCTTCCTCAGTGAAGCTCATAGGGGTGTCTTGTTGGCGGCAGATTTTATTTACATGTTCAAACATGTTGATAAATTCCTCGCGCTCCACCAACCGAGCTTCTCGGACATACATTCATCGACTACTCGAGGTGTCCCCAGTTACAGGCCCGTCGAAGATTGTGTGAACGATGTTTGGGGGATCCGGAGCATTCCTACCATTGTTACATCGACGGTCCTAAGCGTCTCGACTTGACGATCCATTTCTACCGGCATTGGTGGAAGGTGTTATAACCCGCTCGATGAACTCCCTCAAATGTCCTCCTCGGACTAGCCTATCAATCTGGTCCTTCAGCTGTATGCATTCCCTGGTGGTGTGCCCCACATCCTTGTGGAATTCGCAGTATCTTGCCTGATCGCGCTTCACCCTGCTGCCCTTGAGCTTAGGTCGGGGAACCAAAAGATTCTTCCTGCTCACCTGGGCGTATACCTCGTCAATCGTCGCCACCAAGGGCGTGTAGCTCTAATACTTCTCGGTTGGAGTCTTCGGCTTCTCAGACTTATCCTTCTTCGGCTTCTTTGTTTGCTCGGCGGCAACCTGCTCAGCAGACTTCTGCTTCTTGTTTTTCTTCGTATCGCTCATGCCAGCCTCTTCTCTGTGGCTCTTCATATACTCCGTAGCATCAGCGTGTCTTTGGGCATAGCCGAGCATCTATGAAAAAGTGCTCGGCTGCTCAAATGCTAGGGACCAGGAAAGCTTTTCATCTCAAAGGCCCCCAACAAAAATGTGCTTGAGGGTCTCGTTTTTGACGTGCTTGACCTCAAGCGCTGCTCTGGTAAACCTGTTTATATAATCTCGGACGCTGCCATCCCCTTGTTTGACAGCGTACAGGTACGGTATTTCCTTTCTTCTTGTCTTTATGGTTGAGAACGCCGCTGAGAAGGCGTTGGTGAGCTGTCGGAAATAAGTAATGCACACCGGCTTAAGACGTCTGAACCATTGTCGAGCCAGACCCGTGAGGGTCAACGAAAATGCTTTACACATTGCCACGTCGCTAGCATTCTGGAGAAGCATATGTCCCCGGAACAGCTCGATGTGTTCGTCAGCATCTGTGGTCCCATCATAAGCCTTAATTTGTGGGACTTTAAACTTGGACGGCATAGGGGCGTGCATGATCGTGTCCGGGAATGGAGGATCCAAGGCCCCTATGTCTTCTAGGTCGAACTGGTTATTGCGAATTTCATTGATTTGGCGCTACAGTTCTCGGAGCTGACGGCTATTTTGTCCTTAGGCAGTTTGACCCTATAGGGTGCTCCGCCCTCGGCTCGGTCACCAACTTCAGTTCCTAGCCTCGTGGTATTCCTTGGCACCTGAGCCTATTAAAAACTGAGGCCTGGGAACCTTGGGGTGACGGGGGCCGCGCTGCTTATGGGTCGATTTGGCCCTCTTGGACAAGTCTGTTGTTGGCCGAGATTGCTCGCGCGGAGCTTAGGGTGTGCCCAGAGTCTGCTTCATCAGTGGGCTGATCTCCCGTCCTGCTCGACCTCCAGCCTTATCAGCCAGGGCTGGAGGAAGGAGGCCAGGAACAACATGGTGTTGTGCTTGCTGTGCAAGCTGTTGGGTGAGTATCCAGACAACATTAGGAAGCTCCCGGATGGGGTCCTGCATGATTGGGTCTGGTGCATGTTCGACTTGCGTCGTGCTCCCTTGGCCACCAGACCAGGATGTTGTAGCTCATGGGCGGCCCCTTGGCCTGCCAGTGTTCTAAGGACGGTTCGCTGGTCTCCTGACCCCTCTTGTCGGGCAGCATCATCTAGGGCGTTGCCTCGAGTCACCATTGTGAACTGAGGAATGTCTACGCTTGGTGTTTAATTTGACAGGCACAAGGTGGCCCTCCTTTTAGTGCCAAAATGTTGATGCTTATAGTGATCCGGCGTCATACCAACACCACGTGTAGTGGTGCACAATGCTCAGCTCTTCTCTGTCTGCCTCTGCCTGGACTGGTCGACCTACGACAAGAGAAGAGACGCCTCGGAGGCAGGTTAGTCAGAAAACAAGACAAGGGCTCTCCGATGCTCAAAGGCAAGGGGTGCTTGACAAAGGTTGGGAACAAGTTAGTTGGGAAGGATCTTGCTTTTCGAATACAATAAATGCATCATATTTATAGGTTACCACTTGGACCGGGTGTTAGGTGGGTTTTGCCTACAACCAGGGTGTCACATCATGGCGTGTCAGACGGCAAGTGACAAGTGTCGCATCCCTCTGATGGTGGATGAGCTCGCATCTGACGGTGAGTTATTTGCCACTTGTGGGCCAGTGATAGCGAGTAGCAACCTACTTAAGAATGACGATGGTCCGACCCGGGCTGATGTTGAGTCCGAGAGGCACCCTGGGGAGGTGCGGCCCCAAGGGGCTCGGAAGAGCACCTCAGACAATGCACCAAGTATAATCGGGGTCAGTTATGAGCTCCACGAACCTTTGTCGAGCTTTAAGACCGACCACCTAGAGTTTGGCTCCTCAGCGGTGGCGCCGAGCTCACCCTCAACATGCTGCATGCTCAACATGAGGATTATGAGACTGTTAAGCAGATCTTGGATAATTTGAAAAACATGTTTGGTGGCCAAGCCCTAACTAAAAGACAAGAGGGTCTTTGGAAACTCTTATACTACAAACAAAGATTAAGGACTCTTATGAAGGAGCATATGATATTGGTCTTGGGCTACCTCGTTGAGGCTCAAACGCACAAACCTGACATTAATGTTAAGTTATAGATGACTATGGTCTTTGAGACTCTATCTAAGGAGTTCATCCTAGTTAGAGCTTCATATAATTTGAGCAATAGACAAGATGTGACCTTGACGGAGCTGATGAAGTAGTTATAAGAGTTCAAAAATTTGATCAGGGAAACTCCTACTGGTGGTGATGCTAACTTGGCAGCTGCGTCTGGTTTCAATATTAACCCTAAGAATGGAAAGAAGTAGAGGGCTAAGAACAGGAAGTCTTCTGTCTTGGTGAAAGGCAAGGACAAGGAGAAGGAAAAGAAGAACCTAAAGAAACTCAAGTGCTTTTTCTGCAGGAGAGTTGGCACATATAGAAGAATTGCAAGGACTTCATATCTCAAAGAGGCAAGTGCAAACTTATGGATATTGACACTTGTTTAGGTGAGGAATCAAGTGACACTTGGGTTATAGATTCTAGAGCAACTAATCATGTTTGTGTTTCCCTGTAGGGTATTAAGGAAACGAGAAGTCTATTGCATGAAGACTTCACATTACGGATGGGCTATGGATCCTTTGTGTTAGCTCAAGCAGTGGGAGACATCCATCTTTATTTTGATAATTATAGGATTTTAGTTTTGAAAGATTTTTTTTATATTCCTAAACTCAAAAAGAATTTAATTTCTATCGCTTGTTTAAAGACTCTTAATCAGTTTCTTTTAATAATAAAGTTGTGATTCATAAAAACAAACCTTTTATAAAATATGGATGGTTGCAAAATATTCTATATTTTATCAAACCTAAGATGGACTCACTGTTGAACACTAAGGTTAATGATAACTCTAAAAGACTTAAAACTCTTCAGTCTAATAAGACTCATATTTAGCATTTGTGATTAGGTCATTTTAGCCTGAATAGGATTTAAAGGTTGGTAAGAGATGGACCCTTAAGTCCCTTGGAGGTAAAATCTATACCACAATGTGAATCTTGTTTGGAGGGCAAAATGACCAAAAGGCCATTTAGGTCTAAGGGCAATAGGGTCGAAGGGGTTTCAGAACTAATGAATGGTGATACTTGTGGTCGCATAAGCATCAAGGCATATAGAGGGTATGAGTACTTCGTCATTTTTATTAATGACTACTCAAGATATAGGTATGTCTACCTAATACATCATAAAAGCGAAACTTTTGACAAGGAGTTTTGGGCTGAAACGGAGAAGTAATTAGGTAAACTTATAAAGGCATTTTATCTGATTGAGTTGGAGAATACCTCTCAAATGAGTTCTTAGGAAACTTATTAAAGAATGGGATTTTATCCTATTTGATTGCGGTAGACACTCTATGGTAGAATGGCATAACTGAAAGAAGAAATAGGATTTTGTTAGACATGGTTAGGTCCATGATGAGTTATTCGACATTACCTCTATCCTTTTGGAGATATACACTGCTAACAACATGTTATCTTTTAACAATGTGCCTTCAAAATCGGATCCTAAAACTCCTCACGAGTTGTGGATGGGTAGGAAGACATCCTTAAACCATATTCGCATATAAGAATGTTTGGTTCATGTCCTGTACAAGGAAGCAAAAAAGTTAGAAGCACGTTTGAAAATTTACATACTTGTAGGATATCCAAAAAGGACTAAAAGGGGTTATTTCTATAACCCGAAAGAAAACAAAGTCGTGGTTTCAATGATTGCAACATTCCTTGAGGAAAGTTACATGAACGACTTTAAGCCTTACAATAATGTGGTACTCAAGGAGTTAGTGACTGATTTGATCCCTTCAAGGGTTCCGATTGAAACTAATCCAATCAATGTGGACAAACTGATCGAACATCAGGTGTCAAACCGAGAGGTATATGTTCAATGGTGAAGCTTACTTGGTTGATCTGGTTGAACATGTTAGGGATCCTTACACTTACACAAAGGCTATGGACAATGTTGATTCAAAGTTCTAGACAAAAGCTATGAACACTTAGATGAAGTCTATGGAGACTAATCATCTGGGGACTTGTGGATCTTCGTGAGGGGAAAAAACCCATATGGTATAAATGGATCTACAAGAGAAAGAGAGGAGCTAATGAGAAAGTCGAAACCTATAAGGCTAGACCAATAGCATAGGAATACATGCAAAAGGAAGGAAATGATTACGAGAAAACCTTTTTGCTTATAGTCATGCTTAAGTCCATCTGAATTCTTATATCCATGGCTGCTACTCTCGATTATAAGATTTGGAAAATGGATGTCAAGATGGCCTTTTTGAATGGCTATCTTAATGAGTCCATATATATGTACAACTAGAGGGGTTCAAGGCTAAGGGTCAAGAAAGCAAGGTCTATAAGCTGCTAAAGTCAATTTATGAACTTAAACAAGCTTCCTATTTTTGGAGCATAAGATTTGATCAGGTGATCAAGACTTATGGGTTTGAACAAAACGTAGACGAACCATATGCTAACAAACAGATTAAGCATGGGAAGATGGTTTTTCTACTACTCTATGTAGATGGCATTTTGCTAGTAGGCAATGACGTTAGGGCAATGTCATTGGTCAAATTATGGTTGACCATGCAGTTTGACATGAAGGACTTCGATGAAGCTAATTATGTTTTAGGTATCTAGATCTTTCAAGATAGAAAAGCCAAAATAATAGCTTTATCCTAAGCTGCATACAAAGATAAAATTCTCGAGAAGTATATAACGCTGAATTCAAAGAAAGGTGGACAACCATCTAGGTCTAGAATTACTCTTTCTAGGAAAAACTCTCCAAAGTCTGATGAAGAAAAAGAATATATGAAAAAGGTGCATTATGCTTTGACAGTAGGTAGTCTTATATATGCGATGCTTTGTAGATCTTATAGTAAGCATTTCAGTCGGATCTAGGGTTGCGGTCAATCATATTTTCAAGTACCTGAGAAGGATTAAAGGCTATATGCTAGTGTATTCAAGTAAGGATCTAACACCTCTTGGATATACTGATTCAGATTTCTAATCCTGTCTAGACTCGAGTAGATTGAGTTCTGGCTCTGTGTTTACTCTAGGTGGAGGTGCCACTGTTTGGAGAAGTGTCAAGCAAGATTACACTTTGGATTTAATGTTGGAGGCTAAGTATATGGCAGCTAGTGATGCTTTGAAAGAAGCAGCATGGTTTTGCAAGTTCCTTAGAGATCTTGAGGTAGTTCCTGGTGTGGATAAGATGGTATCGCTGTATTGTAATAACATTGCAGCGATACCTAATGCTAAGGAACTAAAATTTCACAAAAAGAATAAGCACATTTATCAGAAGTATCATGTGCTAAAGGACTTCATTAAGGTTGGGCATGTTGCAGCATGCAAGATCGCATCTAAGGACAGTATAGGAGATCCTTTCATGAAGACATTAATTATGAGAGTTTTCAAGAAGCATGTAGAGGCTATAAGGATGCAAAATATGTCATATTTACTCACTTAGTGCAAGTGGGAGATTATTAGACATAGTGCCCTAAGAAGTAAAATGTTGTAATAAGTTTTGTGAGACATTTTATCAATAAAGAGTTTATTTATTATTCATATACAAATGTTGTCCTCTTTGTGTTCATTTCTATTGAATATGTGATAAGCAAATAAAAGTCTAAGACTTTCAGTCTAAACCTTTAAAAATCATGCATATGATGGACAGATTATGGGGAAGACATGAATCTTAAAGGTGATGGTCTAAATCATAAGGTCTATAATCAAGGGAATAAAGTTAGGTACTTTGTTCATGCTAAGATTGTTATATTGTCTACAACCCTCATGGAAGATGGCTTGCTTTGATCATCATAGTGGGACTCCATGAGTAGAAACATTGGTGTATTGTCATAGGTGACGATGTATTGGATTAGGACAAAAATTTGAATTGATTTGATTAATAATTTCATTTGTTTAAATCAATTTACTCTAGGCAATCATATATATTGTGTCTTAATTCTGAAATAACTAATAAGCCTGTATTATTGATTTATGTCTTTTAATGTACCAAAAGGTGACTTCTTAATTTAATGATGGTATGCATACTAGTATGTTGGAGACATGACTCTTGAATAACGTGACTTGTTATTCATAGATATAGAATCCATGGCTCTTTTTGTAAAGTTCATGATATTCTCTTATATGCATTATCCTATAATTGGAAGACTGGAGTGTTTTATCATTTGCATACATAGGTGTAACCAAATGGTATACTATCTATAGATAGTAAGTATTTTAATGGTGTGATAATGGAACGTAACATAAAAATAATCAATAAGGTAAAATAGAATTTATCCTTAAACCGATTATGAATATCCTATAGGGACATGACATATTATGATATGTCATGAACGGTTAGCTTGTTGGAGCTTTGTAATATTATATAGTTCGAGAATGCAGCTTTAAGTTTTTAGTGGACTAACGTTAGAGTTGATAATTATAAAATATATATCTGGGATATTGTATTTTTTAATTATAGGAGCTTAAACTATATAAAATTAAGGCTCTATAAAGGATAGCAAGGTCAAATAACATAGGATTTATCCAATTGGTTGAGGTTGGATCAATCAGATCAACTTGAGGAGTTTGAATTTGGTTCAAATTCTAGGATCATGACCACGCGGTCGACCGCAATACACATGGTGTGGTCAATTGTGTTAGTTAGTGTCAGATATGCATTTCATGTGTTTTTATTTTGAAGTATATCCAAACTCAATTTTTAAGGCCAAATCTGATAAGGTTTCCCCCATATCCAACCACTATAAATAGGAGATTAGTTTTCTTTGTTATTCAGATCACTTGATAAGCATAGAGTAAGTTCTCTAGTTAGAGAAACTCTAAATCTCTCTAAGAGCTATTGTTCAACATCAAGAACCTTTACTCTAAGTATTCTCAAGTGGTTGGAATGAGAGTCACTAGAGGAAAAGCTGTGCGATGTGCGACCACCCACACTCCGATTATGGATAGAAAATAGCAAAGAAGACCAATTGGTTGAGGCTCTTCTAGAACGTTCTTCTCTTCACAAATTCCTATTGCTTTTCAGTATACAAAAAAGGTTAGTAAGATCTATCATTAATTTATGCATTTAACATGTTAAAATTGTATTTTGGAAAATACTCTAATTTAGATTTTTTTTAAAATTCTACTACGTATTATTTTCCAATAGAAACGACCATAAACAATTGAAAAAGATATAGGTTTGGGCACAAATGTCCTAATAAATAAAGTTCGTTCAATTATTAAAATGGTATTTAGGAACATAGTTTAATTTCCAAATTAAGTTATAGTCTAAACTAACTTTACTATTACAATCAATATAAATGTAATTAAGCAATTCGAAAAAGGTTTATTAGACACTATGTCCCAATAATTCTTAAAAGTAAATGTTTTCTTGATTTTAGAAATGACTTTCAATCACTATAAAATAATTTACTAGCATGACATTGCCATAGTTCAGCTAAATTCACACCAAACCATCAATTAGTTTGCAACAACTGTATTTTTATTTTAACATAAAAAACTACACACTTATTTAGTTTAAGTAGCACTAAAAACATCAACTATAATCCTAACTTTGAGTGGTGGGTTTGAGCAAGTTATACTTTGTGATCTGTAGGAGAAGAATTCGAAGTCTTTAAGAGGAGATGGTCAGTGAATTGAAAGGATTCAACACTGCAAACATTGAAGACAGGTGGTGCTTGCTGAATAAGGTCATTAAGAGATTGCAGCATAGAGGAGTCAATTGTAAAGAGAGAGTCTTTTGTTGATTAAGTCCAACTAGTGCTTGTAATTTGGGTTCTTAGTTGATTGATCAACATCTAGGCGTGGCCCATGGATGCAAATTTATAACAATCTTATGTAAAAACCACTCGTGTTTTATTTTAGTTTACGTTTTCCGCAATTTAATCAATTGGACTTTAATGAAATTTGTTGAAGTACTAAAAACATATATTTCAATTAGTATCAGAGCGGTTCACTAACTCTTGTTTGGTGAGATTTTAGGAATTAGCTTTGTGATTGCAGGCAATGGATCTTCTAAGGGAAGGAAGTTCTATTACAGACCCTCCACTATTGGATGGAACAAATTACTTATATTAAAAAGCTTGCATGACATCATTCATCAAGGCTATAGATGAAAAGGCAGTGCATACTAATAACTTTATAAAATATGCTATATTTTTTAGATTTTATTTAATTTTATTTTTTATTGTGTTATTTTAATTTGATTTATTTTTTTGAAAGGTTAATTTGATTTATTTTAGTTTAGTTAGTGTTGTTATCATTTGTTTTCCCTTATTTGTGTAGTTTAATTAAGGGAAATTTTACAATTTGGCGCTTAGAAAGGCAATAAAGGAGTAAAAATCGAATTTAAAACATGTCAAAAAACAATCCTTGTGCGCATTGTTATACTCGCCTCACCTACCGTAGAATTAGCTTTGGAAGGGCTCAGATTTGTGTTTCTCACAAAGCCAACACCACGCTCGTGCAACAGCAATGGGTCTCAAGTTGCAGTGTCTTTAGTATTCGAACCTATTTCAGTGTGTCATGCTTTAGTGGAGTTCCTGCGCACACAGCCTCTCCAATGCCACTTCACCACACGTTTATCACGCCACCAACTCCACTCGCAATTTGCCAAGTGTTCACTTACATCAGTGTCTTAAAGAGCTGATTCTTTAACCTTCAGATGGCAGGAAATAAAAGAAAATCTGCAGTACCTGATAAATTGTTAATGCATTATATACGCAATTTTTAAGATCTAGTTATGTTGAGCAATTTATGTGTAAATTTTATGAGATAAAAGTTACGCTAAATAATTTGTTAAAGTGCTCTGACGGCAATACAAGTGTCACAAGCATTATTGTTGAAATTTAATTCTTGTAACAAATCCCGTAATAATAATTACGGGATCTATTAGATTAAGATATACTATAATCTTAAGAAAAGTATGAGTTAAGTATTTAGTGATATGAAGATGAAAGTTGGCCAATGTGCAAGGAAAAAGTGAGCTAGAAAGTTAAATTGTTGCAAAAAATGTTGCAATAGATTTTGAAACGAATATGCTGTATGAGGATTATACAATATAGAAATTATACTATATAAAATTATACAGTATGAGAATTATACAATATAAAAATTATACAGTATAAAATTAAACAGTATGAAAATTGCAAAAAACATGGATAAATGTGGAATGTTGTGGAAGCTTGTGGAAGCTAATGGAAAATATGGGAAAGTGTACCAGAGGTATAAAAAAATAATGAATAGTGTAGAATTAGGCTGCAAAAAGTCAAAGAAAAAGTCAAACTTTGTTTCTTCAAAGTTGTATAAAATTCTACACTATTCCAAGGGGCAAAATAGGTTTTGGCAAGGGCATTATAGCAAATAAAATGTTTGCAAACTAGACCCTACTTTGGTCTATAGATAGCCAAGGATCATTTTAGAAGAAAAGTTTAGTTTCTTTTCCCCCATCTTTCTCCCAAAGAAATCCACCCCTTTAGTTATTTCTGTCTCAAAAGCTTTTGATAAATTCAAGCTTTAAATCTTTCGTACAAATAAGAACAAGTGTTGTGAAGGAAGTTCGTGGAGGTTTTCAAAGTAAACCTAAACTTTGTCTTGTAAATTCAAAGTTTGGTTCAAAAGTTTTGAATGTATTGTTATGGATATGTCTTGGTATTATGATCAAAGAAATTTAAGGAATCTTCCCGTTCCAAGAGAAGAGACAAACAATTTGAAGTTTTCTAGGTAAACCCAAGCACATTATCTTGAGAGTGTTTATGATTTTATGTGGTTATGTGTAGTAGAACATGTATTATGAAGTATGGCATGTAAATGAAATCATATGGCATAATTGATTTATGATGTGTTTGAGAATATGCCTAAAAGGTTAAAAACAAATGTGCACATATAAAGAAAAATAAATTTGTTGTAGATTTTGTTGCAACAGAAAGTATAGCAATTTCAAGTGTTAAGTTATGGACTATGTGTCATAAAGGATATTATATGACATAACTATTTTATAGGCTATGTAGAATCCGCTAATTTCAAACCGTATTAAATATGCTAAATTTAATTAATTAGTTAAATTTAATTAACTAGTGTGTCAAAATTTGATTAAATTGTTATCAGTATTATTTTAAATTTCATTGCATTGTTTTTTATCTTTAAAGCAATTAAGAATTCTGGTCAAGGTATCTTATTGTAAAATATTTGCAACAGTTTTACATAATTATGGTTGTGCCACTATTTTTCCTCTCAATCACCAAAAAGCCATTGTTTCCTCTTTTTATTGTCTTTCCTGTGTATGCTAGGAGAATACCATAATGGGCTCAACTTTCTTTTAACTCTCCAGTATGAACAAAGCCCAAAAGCCACTTATTCTCTAATGCTCTAAAAACCTTATCAAACACAATTCACAATTTCATTTCTTCCCTCTCCTCCTCTCAACGCTTCAATCTCTCTTTAGTCCTCTTACGTTGTTTTCAAGTCTGAGGTAGAAAAACTATCCTTGTTCTTTACCAAAATAACAGACAAGAACCCTCAGACAGACTCAGAAAAAGAATAAAAGTTTTCATGGTCAATTTGTGATTGAGTTCCCCAATTTTTCCAAAGGGTTTAAGGTACGCTCTTGAAGAAGCAAATTTGGTTTTTCTCACTAATTTCATTCCGAATTCAGCTTGAAATTCCCTCTTTATATGCTACATCACTGTGGGTTAAAAATTTAGGATGTGCTATTTTGTGAATCATGTTTTTTTCTTGAGGTATTTGTTAAATATAAGCTTACATGTTTGGAAATCTAGGTTTAGATTTCATTTTTGATGTTGAGCATTTCTACTCCATGATTTCTACGATTTTACCACTTGATGCTTGGAACTTTAGAATTTGCTCATTCTTGGTTTCATTTTCTTCAAAGTTCTATGTTATGTTGTAATCCGTGATTTTGGTGTTAAAAAATTGGGGAAAGTACAATTTAAAATGTTTTAGACTATGTTTTCATATTTTTTGTACATTTTCTGTTGTCTGGGAACAGTTGGAACAAGTATAGATCGAGATAAACTTGATTAAAGCTCGAAGGAGGAAAGCTGGAACACCCAGTTTTCCCACCAATCGGTCGGCCGGCCTTAGTGGTAAGCTGGCCGTGCAGTTCAATTAGGTAGCTTTTACCCCATTTGATTTTCTGTTTTGTATTTTTAACCCCTTTAAAGAGCCCTAATTTTGAAAATTTATTTTTAAACTATTTTATACCAGAATTGTATTTTTAAAAATATTTTAAGCATAGTGGCATCATGTTTGGATTATGCATATTTGTTTTTAATTATTTAAATGGTACACAGATAATTAAATTGGCATAATGGTATTGTAAAGATTTGTTTTTCGATTTGTTTTCGATTTTCTAACCTTACTAAACACGTATTAAAGGTTTTGAATATTTGTGGGGCTTATGTTGGGTTCTGTATTGGACCTAATGGTGTTAGATATCGAGGTAAATTCTGTACACCAGTTCTTTGGTAACTATATTTTAAAATTGTTTTCAGCCTTAAAATTATTCTTAAATGTTTTTAAGAATTGTTTTATTATATTTTCAGAGCTATTAAAACATGTGAATTTTCTAGAATTATTTTCAAAGCTATTTGAAAATATGTTTCAAAAGAATTCCTAAAAATAAACCGAGCTTATATACTTTAAACGAATTTCCAACTATTCGATATATGTATCCGATGGTTGTGCCTTTTAACTAAGGAGCTGGTACCTGTCCATTGAGGTCCCATTAATCATTTTAAAACCTCAGTTCTTGTGCACTGAGTGAGCCTTAGTAGTTCAGGTTATGAAGAGGGAGACCTAGAGGGCAGGACCTAAATCCCCAATAGGGCCACTTCGATGGTGTTTATAGGTTACTAAATTTATTTTTATGATTTGCAACAAATCATATGTTCGCTTCTCAAAAGTGTTAAAGTATAATTTTTGATAAATTATATATTTCCGTTGTGGTTGCATATTTGCAAATTGGTCTTTTTCTTATTTAGATGTTTCAACAAGTCATATAAATGTTGTGTTTTGAAAATAAAATCCTTCTGAGCACTTCGCTCGCAGGTTTTTAGTTTTAAAACTTCCTCCCTTTAAGTTTTGCAGGATCAGTCGTGATTAATACTGTGGTTGGTGCTATATGGTTTTTAAATAAGGTTTGGAATTTTTAATCTGTGTCTATTATACATGATCTGTTTTGTGCGGTTTTTCCCGATGTCGATGTCATTTTATGGTGTTGTAATCGAATTATTTTATTGGTTATGGATTTCAAGTCCTGTACAGCCATTTTATTTTTATTTCAATATCGTCATGTATGAGCTGGTGTAGGTCGTTTAGTTTCTCATTAACCCTGGTTTAAATTTTCTCTTAATGTGCGCTTAAACTTTAATTAATCATGGCCCTGTTCGTGGGTCATGACACAAGCCCACCTCAAAGGGCAGTTGCTTGTAGTACCAAATTCAATGGGCATAAAGATTCTTGAAGAAGCAACCTCAATAATTAAGCTTTTCGTAGTATATTATCTCAAAGATAGCTCCTTAGTGCCCTTATTAGTTGGTTCCTCCACACTATGAATCGGTATCTTTAAGTCTTTTTACCATCGTTGAGTTTGGAACTCATTTTAACAAGGACTCGTCGCAAGATAGAACTCTTATACTAACTCTTATAGTTCCATCATCAAAGTCAAAACCTATTTTGGTGGAACCCGTTATTGCATATAATTCTCATACCAGATTACATATTTTAACCAATCTTTGAAGTTGGAACCTACTCTGATGGAACAAATAGGTCAAGTGGACTATCTTACTAGCCCGCATAATGCCATCATGGTTGAAATGGAAAATACCTCGACAGAATTTATCTCTCGCATCTGAGCTAGCATGTGTGGCCTTGCTTGTCCTTTGGCAAAAGGTGAAGAAATTCCGAAAAACTTACCAAGTTATAATTCATTGTGGTATTATAATTTATACATAAATTAAGTCAAACATGGTTTTTGTTTAAGAAAACTCACCTCAATGTGGCGAAATGGTTGCACCCTCAGCCCAACTACAATCTGGTTCGGTCGTAGACTATTTGGTTGTACAAAAGGCAAGTAGATTGCCCTACCTGCTGGTTGGTTGCGCTTTGATCTATTAGGACACGTTAAGGGCGGCAAGTCGTGCCCTCGGCCTAGCAATGAGTTGGTTAAGCCGTAAACTATTAGGCCATGTCAAGCACCATAGGTAATAGGTCGAGTGATCTGTTAGGTCATGCTAGGGCAATGACTTGTTCGATTGCACCCACAGCCAAGCACGACCTATTAGGTATATTAGGACAATGACATGCGAATCATACTCTTGATGCAACAACAAGCTGACAAGGATCGACACTCTCAAACAACATAAAGGATTAAACCCCTTACTTAAAAGAACAAGTCTGTAGAGACAAATAGTATTAGCAACTATAATCTTAGGACTTGTAGCCACACAGATGATCATGCAAGCTCGTGGCACTCAAGGTGGCCTCGCGACCATGTAAGCAAGACCAGACAAGCTTGTGACCCTTATTGCAAGCTCAAATATTATAAAAACGGGAGCTCGATGCTCAACCTATCACAAGGTTGTTTTCTTTACAAGGTTGCTAAAAATAAGTCCATCTATCTTTAAAAAAAAAAAAAAAAAGTCAATTCTGTCTCCCCTTATGTCTTTCTTTTAATCATCTAACCTTCTTACAAAAATATTGTTCAGAAGAGCAAGTGTCTTCAATTAAAAAAGTTGGGGATTATATCCACAACAATACATTAAACCTAAGCAAGCTACAAATATTTGAAATCGGAAATAAAATTGGCAACAAACCCAAAGTTCAAACTCTTAGCACAATCAATAGTAATAAGAGCTGGGGGCAAAATCTTATACCACAAATTTCAATAAACAAGGTCATCATTTAACGTCGACAACCTTAGAGTTGAAAGCTTCGAAATAAATTTAATTTGATTTGTTTAAGAAGCATTAAACAACTTGTAGCAATGAATATCTAGTAGGTCAATGGTGTTTATCGAGTTTGTAAATAGCCTCAGACAAACTTTTAGCTTAACCACAAAACCAAAGGGGAGGACATTCTTTGCAACTAAGGGATATTTCATGAGTGTTCGTGTGTGTTTTTGCTTTCGCAAGTGTACAAATTGCTATAAGTAATAAAGTGTGTTAGTGAAGTATTGTTTTCTCAAGGATTGATTCCTAGATTTTTGTTATTTACCGTAATTAGAATAACTCAATTTTATCTAGGCAATTAAAGATAGAAATGGCAAATTAAAAACTAAAATAAAAGAAGAAATCAAAATAACAAAAAATTCAGGGATAAAATAGTAAAGGAAACTCAATTAGCAATGGATCTAGGGGGTTGGTTTCACTTTACTATCCCTATGTTTATCTTTTTTGGTCATTGCTAAATTGTTTCACTTAATTCATCAATGAAGGCGCTAAGGTTATCTCATTACCTCTCTCGAGCGCAAAATGAAATAATGTGTGTAGGCACTAAAGGCAATATCCCTATCTACTTAAATACATATACACTTATTATGTTCAAGCCTCATACCCAATTGTCCTAGTGTTAACAGCCTCTACTAAGGTTATGACACTCCAATCCAATATACAAAATTTCCTCTCCCAAGCGTAAATCTTATATATCTATGTCAACTAATTTATTGGCTAAATAAATTAGAGGCGCTAGTCTTAGGGGACACAAATGGATTGACAGTAGAAATTCATTAACAATAACCAAATAACTAAAAAATAGTTCAAATAACATAGTGCAAATAATAATAATAATAAACAAACCCATAACAGAAATCATGTTCAACACCAAATCAAGACAAATAAACAAAGAAAAGGAGAAAGAAATGAAACTAAGCGATGGATTTGAGTTTCAAGTCTTCAATTCTTCCACCAATCTTCATAAAATCTAAGAACTCTTAATTTGTGTATGTTAATCTTCACAAGAATAGGTTTTTTCTTCCTCTAAAAGCAAAATGAGCAGCCGAAGATAGGTCTCCAAAGTGTGTGTTCTCCCCTCTCAAAACCTTGACAAGGTCCTTTTATAGGTATCCTTTTTGAGAAGTGTACCCTGTTATGATTGTCATCAGCTTGTTTTAGTGTGTTTTAGTGTCGCAACGAAAATATCCAAGCTATAGCCCTGATTGACGGAGCTATAAATTAAGAATTAGGGGCGGGTGCTATAGCAAGGGAAACTTGTGCTATAGCACCAAACTAAAATCCTTCAAACCAATTTGCTCCAAATGGCACTGAGTGCCATAAAGCCTCACTGTAGTGCCAAGCTTTGTTTCACTAGCCGAAATTTTTTCCTTTCTTTTGCACCAAGAATTGATCTTTGAGTTTCTATTGACTTTCTTCCCATTCTAATAATTGAAAATAAATTAAAAACAACCAAATAGTAAAATAAAACAAAAAGTAACATAAAACATAATTAAAAGCAAAATTAACTAAATCTAAATTAAAATAAATGAAACATAAAAGTATGCAAATAACACTATCAAATCACTCAAAAAGTAACAAAATATGTAAGTCAGGGTAAGAAAAATCTCAATCTATGAATAAGCACAAACACTAGCTGTTTCACAATCTAGCAGACGTGAAAAGATTGAACTATGTCAGCCCCAAAGAGGTTGCTACTTAGAGAGGTCTCGCCTCGAACAGGTGTCGGCCCAAAGAGGTTGCACAAGTCAGCTTTAAAAAGGTTTCTTTCAAGATCACATCAAATAGGTCGCACCTCAAAAAGATTGAGTCACAAAGAGGTTGTACTCAAGTCGGCCTCAAGGAGTACGTCTCAAAAAGGTCACGTCCAAAAGAGGTCGTGCTTCAAAAAGATCTGGCCTAAAAGAACTCTCATGCCTCAAAGAGGTCTCATTTAGAGAGGTTATGCCTCAAAGAGGTCATGCCCCAAAATGGTCTCACCTCAAAAAGGTCGTGTGCTAAATTGATCTCACCTAAAAAAGGTCTCACCCTAAAGATATTGCACTAAAGTCAACCTTAAAGAGGTTGCTCTCAAAATCACATTAAACAGGTCGCACCGCAAAGAGCAATGAGGTTGCACTTAAGTCGGCCTCAAGAAGCATGCCTTAAATAAGTCGCATCTCAAAGAGGTTGTGCTTAAAAATGTCTTGCCTTAGAGAGGTCTTGTCTCAAAGAAGTCTCGCCTAAAAGAGGTCTCGCATCTCAAAGAAGTCACGTCTCAAATGGGTCGCACCTCAAAGAGGTCTTATCTCAAAGAGGTCATGCCCTCAAGAGATCGTACCTCAAAAAGGTCTCACTTAAAAGAGGTCTTGTCCTAAAAAAAGTCTCAACTTAGAGAGGTCTCCGGTAGAGGTCTCTCCAAAAGAGCTCCTGTCTCAAATAGATTGCCTTAAAGAGGTCTCGCACCTCAAAGAGATTACATGTTAAAGAAGACGTTCCCTAAAGAGATCATGCCTTTAAAAGTCCTCACCTCAAACAGGTTTCTCCTAAAGTGGTCCTACTTTAAAGAGATCTCACCTAAAAGAGGTCTTAGCACAAAGAGGTATCGCTTATGTTAACTACCTTACAATGTCCGAGCCCTTTGGAGTGACTAACATTCTAAATATTAAGAAAAAACTGGTTATCTTCTTGAAAAGGTTGACGGTAGGAGCAGTTATTTCCATATGGAGCTCGAAGAGGTTGAAGGCGGGAGCAATTATTTTCACATGGAAGATGGAGGTTCACTCTCAAAAGGATTGAAGTACATGGTTCAACTTAGGAAGGGAGGACATGTTAAGAACGATTACTTTCTAGAACACGGTTATACATGCTAAGAGTTCTATAAATAGAAGGAAGCAAGGCTGAAAGAGGGTAGAGACGGATCTAGGTGGAGGCCAGTGGGGGCACGTGCCCCCATTAGATTTTTTATATCTTTATACTTTTATGCCATGTTTTAAACGGTGCCTGTAACTAGTCTCCCTCATTCATATTCTCCAAAAACCCAGCCAAATTCTCTTCTTCTTTTTAAAACTTCTCTCTTTCTCAAATCATAATGACATCATCCACTTTATTACTCAATTATTCCCCAAAGTTCAAATATTCTTGATCCAACTTCTGTCTTTTATTATATATATATATATACTGATTAATATTATACATTTCTTAACTTCTCCAGAAGTACAAATGCTTCGTAGGGCATTATTTTCCAAAAAACAAAAGGCTCCATCTATGTTTATATGTATAAAACTAAAACCACTTGATACATATCACTTCTCTTACAAATTTCTCTTATTAAGATCAATTTTTTTTTTCAATTCTTACATTGATAAATTTGTTACATTACATCAAATATGTACAATAAGTTATTTTTTTTATCAAATCTTATGTTGAAATTTATATTTAAGTAACATAAACACATCTAAAATAGATCACCAATCTATAATTAAATCAAATTAGATTAGTGTGAAATTTAGAAATTTGCTTATGTTGATTGTGCTCTTTGATCACCGTTGTTAGGTCTTAACAAACTCATGAATCTAGTTAGTCATATAAAAATAATAAAAAATGAAAATAATTAGACAACAGAATTGAAATAACAAAATAAATATACCACACGAGATTTATAGACGTTTATTCAGAATTGAGCTACATTCACCATTTAGGATAGTCACTTCACTGTTGAACAAGCTTGACACAAATTACAGAAATCTTTATGTACAAGACTTGAATAAAAATGAGAATAGAGAAACAGGAAGAAGAGTATATAATCATAACACCGAGAGGAGTTATCTGGTAGAAGTCTAGAATTGGATTCCTTCAAATGACACCCCAAGCCTATTTATAAAGGGTTCTCTTTATATAATGGTCCCTGTTAGTAAGAAGTGGGTTTGAGTAATGCTGGATGGCATAGGACACTTGTTTCATGCTTATTGGCTACAAGTTTTGGGCCACTCTTTTCTGATCTGCCATATGAGTTAGCAGGTCTTAACCTCTATTCAGTTACCCTTGATTGTAAATCAACCATATCGAGTGAAACAGGTATAAAGGATATTTTTCTGCATAATTCTTGTCTAGCCCAAACCGCTTTGATCGGATATATCAAACATGAAACCTTGTCTGTTTTTGGCAAGCCTAACGATCATAGATTCGCTTCAAACCACTTCACATGCATCGAGCACACCAGACTGGCTCGTTTTGTTCGATACATACCATTGGGCCATGTTCTCGTTAGAGCTTATTATTTTAGTTTGATTTGAGTCTATCTAAATCATACTCCAACAAAAAATAATAATTATGAAATACAAAATCAAAATAAACAAGAAAATAGTAATTTGTTGCTAACTAAATACTTCTATTATTTTTTCTTGCAAAGTATAAATTTTAACTATTAAGCATAGCATAATTTTTTTTAGTGTATAAATTTTCTCTTTATTGGTGCCATTACAGAAATCAAATCTTGGCTCTGTCATTGAAAGAGTGGGTGGAAAATTAGCATCATAGCCCTAACTCTTAACAAAATTTCGAGAGAATTTTATTGAGTTTTCATCATGTGAGATCTTAAGTGAATAATCTTTTTCTAGAAAATATAGTGAAGAAAACCAAATGGGCGTAGATCGTATTGAATTGAACCACTGTAAATCATGATGTCCATCTTTATCTTCCATATTATTTTTTGCATTTATTGTTTTTTTGATAGATAAATTTCACTTCTACTTCTTTAACATTTATTATTTTAAGGTTGATAGAATTTGATTGTCAACAGTTACAAACAAATATTTGCAAAAAAATGGTTCTAGCACTTTCAAAACAATAAATACGAAAAGGGAAAGAAAATTAGAGAATAAAACCTATTTGAGGTTGCTACAAGTTTTTAAGTTCATCTGCAAAGTCCCCTCCATGCTTCACCAATTGAAGCTTCAAGAATACTTTTCTTTGTATTTTTCTATTTCTCAGTTTTTTTTATTTATTTTGGTTTTCCAAAAGATGGGTTCCAGCTCCTCTTTGTTTTTGTTTTATTCAGTTCAAATCCCCCAAACGTGGCCCTTTACAAATGGTTGTGTCAGCTCCTTTCATTTTCCCATCAGCGTAAAGCATAAGACATTAGGGGTCTGGTGCAGGTGAGATGCGTGTCGAACGCACATTGGGTGGACGGTAATGAAGGATGCATGGCGCAGTGAGACAGGGCAAGGCGAAGAGCACTCGTAGAGGGCAGTGGGACGTGTCGCACGAGAATTCATGCTAGGTTTGTGCGCTGTCAAGCGCATATGTGGCGAAACGCGAATGGCTGAGTTGCCGATGCTGGTCTTGAAATGCACACATTGTCAAATTAAGATGCAGGACAATTTTACTCCCTCACATGGTGTCACGTTTCAGCGATTTGAATTTCAAATTTTTGATGCCGCCAGTTTAGTTTCTGGTTTGAATTTTCTTGATTTGAATTTTTTTAATTTAAGTAGAAAAAATTTAAATTGTATAGTTTATATAATAATTGAAACTAAATTTAAATGTGTAGTTAAAGTATTAATTTAAATAAAAAATTTGAACCGAATTTGTATCTAAATGAGTGATGATATCTCAAGTTTAAAGCATGAAAATTTTATTTAAATAAAAAATAAATATAATATATGTAAAAAAAAAGTTATTTAATCGAAAAATAATATGCAATAATAATTTTAAATTTGCAACTATAAAAGAGTAAACTTATTGTTCAATATTGGTTCAAAATATTAAAATAGAGGGAGAGTTTAAACTTTAAGTTGAACAGCTCAACGTAGTTAGTTTAGTTTGAATTAAATGCTTTAACAATCATCAATTTAAATTGTGATAAGCTTTTGAGCTGGATTTAGTTGAGGTGAACCAATCAAACAAAGACATTGGATACTTCCCACCCGATTTAAGGTTCAAATTTCTATGTTTGTTTCGTATATAAGTTTCCTACACAAATAATAGAAAATAAAATAAAATAATTAAAGAGGAAACCAAAATTAAACTAAATTTAAAATAACAACAAATAAAATCAAAATAATTAAAGTAAAAATAAAAGAAAATTCATTAAAATGAAATTAACCCAACCGGGTCGCACTGGATTATATAAAAAAGTTGAAAATTTTGTAAATATTACTTTTTATAAATTCGTTATAGTAAATAGTATTTTTGAAAATATTTATAGTAAATAACAAATTTATGGCGTAAATAATTTGTTTATAACTTAATTTATGGTGTAAATAATTTATTTATCTTTTAGTTTATGGTGTAAAAAATTTTTATTTATAAAATAAATAGATTTAAGAGATAAATAATTCATTTGTTTTTTTATTTACGGTGTAAATAATTTTTATATATACAGTAAATAAACATTTTAAAGACCTGCTACTTAAAGTTTCAAAGATCTTCCGTTTTCTTGGTTCTCTCTACAAAAGATTTGACATTCGGCCCGCACCCGGTCTGGATCATGATACGGGCCGGGCAGAGAACCGGGCCTAAGAATGGGGCCTAAGGCTGGACCGATTGATCGGGTCGAAAGTCACTCATCTGCCTTTGACTCGCTCACCTATTGTAGATATTATAGCTTTTTAGGATTGGAAAAGAAAGGAGCAGGTCAGAATCCGTATCCTGACGAAAGCGGGGCTCAATTGCCTAAAAGGGGGTAGCTGAAACATTAAAGTCGATCTCATCTTGAAGAAAGTTTGAATCAATGACCAAGTCCCCGCTAATTTGTCGATTTGTTGTACTTGTAAATAATGATTACTTACCTTGAACTATGACGCCAGAGCTCACCAAATTCAAATTCGGCCTAAGCAACTGCCTCTGTTCATAGGAAATAACGTAGATTGCGTACAAGCGGTGGAAGTATTGTAGTACAAATTTGGTTTGGTAACATTTCCTTTCTTTCGCCTTCTCACGAAACCGATTCACTCTCTCTTTCTCTCCCAATATATAGACATAGATATAGATATAATCATATAAATATATTCGTCGACCGTACCAGCTTCAAATAAAGGGATAAACATTTTTGAAGGAAATTAAGCGCAAAGGAATTAATGGCAACTATAACCGTGCCTCCCGTGTTAACTTCCCCTCGTGACGATGCTATACATCTTTACCGTGCTTTCAAAGGTGATTAATTCTTCTTTCTTTCTTCTTTTTGTTTTTTGTTTCATTTTATGTTATAATTCTTCTTTCTTTCTTCTTTTTGTTTTTTGTTTAATTTTATGTTCTTTTTGATAGATTTATTTTCGTCTCTTTTAGGTATTATTATTGTTTTAATTTATATTTGTATATACATTTTGCTCTGTTCTTGCCTTTTTGTGTTCGGGTTTTCTTAACGCATGCGATGAATCGTTGTTAATCTCACAAAATGAAATAGTGTTAATTTAATGATTTTTTTCCCAAAAGAAAAGAAGAATCCTCCGCTTGATCTCTTTCATGAAAATAGGGAACGAACATGATGGGGAAATTTTTCATTTTTTTGTTTTGTTTTTAGTCTTGTTTTGCTTGTCATGGGTAAACAAAAAAGCACTAGAATATAATTACCTGGATTTCCAGGACTTAGATTACCGGTATATATTCGTTATTATGAAAAGCAAATTAAGGTATAAATGTTGGAAGTAAGAATCAGATATAAGATTCCTTTTTTCTTTTCCCCCTAACAGCTAGCAAGAATCTAACAAGAATTTAACCAACACAACAAAAAATTTTTGGGTCAATTAGCCTTGTGGGTTAGTACTTTTGCGGTTTAAAATAGAAGGTTTGAGAGGTGTGGGTTAATTTTTGGTTCAAACCATTTGAAAACAAGAGGGGGTTGAACTCATAATTGGAAGGGCTTTTTGGTTCAAAACGTCAAATTAATGGTTTGAACCAAGCCTCAAAATGGCCTTTCAAATACTGGTTTGAATCAACTGGTTGGATGAACCAATTATCTAAACGGGCTTTCTATTTCAAATTTAACTTCACACGTTAAATGTAAAATAAATAATATTGAGGTGATGAAAACTGAGTGGTTGTTGTAATCATATGTTCTATGTACTAGCAACGTTAGGCTGATAATACTTTCTAATTAAATTGATGATTTGCACTGGCTGTCAACTTTATTTCTCTTTTATGGAAGGCTTTGCAATTTCAGACATATATTTGTCAGCTTTATATTTGTCCCAGTGTCAAAATTTTCCACATTTTTTTCAGTATTGTGGTTCTTGATCAGTTTTGCCTTTTTTTGATTGTTTTACAGGCCTTGGCTGTGACACTGCAGCAGTTATCAACATTCTTGCTTACCGGAATGCAACGCAGCGTAATCTCATTCAACAAGAGTACAGAGCGATGTATTCTGAAGACCTCAACAAGCGCTTGGTCAAGGAGCTTAGGGGCAATCTTGAGGTAACCTGGAATTTTTGTGGTTACTTTCTGTTTTGGTTATCCATGACCTTGGAAGTTTTCTTTATTCTTTACTATGTTGGTTTTGGGATGAAAATTCTTGCAAATGATGGTTTCAGAAAGCCGTTTTACTTTGGATGCATGATCCTGCAACACGTGATGCAACTATTGTGAGAAAAGCATTGAGTGGAGATGTTATTGATCTTAGAGCTGCTACTGAAGTGATATGTTCTCGTACTTCAACACAAATCCAGCAATTCAAACAGATTTATTATGCAACCTTTGGTGTTCTCCTTGAGCATGACATAGAAGTGCAAGCGTCTGGAGATCACAAGAAGGTCAGCTCTCTTTTCCTTTTTCTCTCTGGTTAGATGTTTCTTAAAAGTTTCCCAAATCCTATTTTACATTCCAATTTTTATTTGCACATGTAAATCCAATAGGGATTTGGTTTTACTAACATTATGAATCCAATGAGAAGAATGCTTATTGTGACCGAGGAACTTTTATTGCAAGTAATTCTCCCATATCTTGAAAGTGTTTGTGGGATTTGGTGGAAAAGTGTTTGAAATGTACTTTTCCCATAAAGCTGTCATTCGTTTCCTTCAGAGTCCAAATGTTTCTTTTGTTACGTTGGCATAATGTGAATGGATTTGATTACATGTTGATGAACAGAAAGCAGAAAAATGTAATTGAGAAAACCAAGAAATTGATTATGGTTCTTCAATATTAGGGTATCTTGTTTCCCAATTCTCATCAGACTTCAGCATAATACAGCTTTGGCTTTGGTTATTCTGTCATCTATTCTTATTGTAGGCAATATGTTGGCTCCACTTCCTTATTACTTCCTCTTAAAAATACCTGTCTTAGCATGCCTGGCATTTTTTTAAGGCAGCTAGTTATTCAGTATGCAAAATGAACCTTATATATTTCTGTGTAGTTGCTCCTTGCATATGTGCATACACCGCGCTATGAAGGTCCAGAAGTTGATAGGTTGATGGCGGAGAACGATGCCAAGGCTCTCTTCAAGGCTGGGGAGAAGAAATTAGGCACTGATGAGAAGACTTTCATCAAAATTTTTAGTGAAAGAAGTGGAGCACATCTGGCTGCTGTTAGTCATGCTTACCATAACACATACGGAAATTCCTTGGAAAAGGTGGAGCTATATATTGCAGCATGCTAGTCTCCCTTCAACATTTCTGGTCCAGTTTCTTAAAAACAAGATTTGACTTGAACTTGCAGGCAGTAAAGAAAGAAACATCAGGGAATTTCGAGCACGGCCTTTTGACTATTCTACGATGTGCGGAAAATCCTGGGAAGTATTTTGCAAAGGTATCATGCAGACAATTTTCAATAACACCTCCTCTGCAATTGGCATGCACTTTCTTTTCATGGCCAATGTTCTAATCCTTGAAACTAGAATCATCAAAAACCAATAGTTTTGATTCAAAAGTCTGAGCAACAACAATGTCACCGATCTGAGCTTTAAGACCGAAAGTTTTCACATAGGATCTCAGTCCTGTGTAGCTTATGAGGAATATTTAGTGAGGAAATCTAACGGGTAGTCTTTTTTAATCTAGGAGATTTCTGTTTACCCTTAATGTTACCTTGTCTGCCTATACCAAACTATTTTTTTCCTTGTTTAATCCTACACCTGGTTTGTTTTCAGCATTTTCATCCTATCCGTCTTTTTTTTTTTTTTTTTGGCATTGAAAAATACTCAATGGTTTCGAACATTTCCACAGGTGCTACACAAGGCGATGAAAGGGCTAGGTACAAATGACACCACGCTTATTAGAGTTATTGTGACAAGGGCTGAGATTGATATGCAGTATATAAAGGCAGAGTACAGGAAAAAATATGGGAAAACATTGAACGATGCTGTTCATTCAGAGACCTCAGGCCATTACAGGACCTTTCTCCTCTCTCTTTTAGGCCCCAATCATTAGTTATTGCTAGGTGCATAAGACAGTGTGAATTTGGTTTTTCAATGTTTCTATTTTTCATTTTTTCGTTTTCCTCGTCCAAAAATAAAAAGTAGAAGAGAACCTAGTGGAACGCCTATTGTAAAAATGTCAGTATGCTTGTCCCTTTTTTATTTTCACGACCTATGCTGTGGACATATTTGAAAGTGTGTAGTTTGGTATCTTGACTGCATGCAAGACAAAACTCATGAATTCACTGAACTTCTCTCTGAAACTGTAGAAAGTGAACGGTTGATCTAGTGAATTTTATTGCAACAACGTTATGATTTCTTGCTTCAGTGTGAGCTCTGTTACCTCAGTATCAGGCACTGGGCTTACGCCATTCTGCTTGTCACATAGCATTTTTTAGGTTGTTTAATAAATGAGTTTGAACTTAAAAAATAAGTTTAAATATAATATATATTTTTGTTTTATGGTATAACATGTGAGAGTTTTATACCGTGAACAGTTTTAAATTCATTTAAACTCGATGAGTTTGAACTCAATAAACACAAGCAAAACAATACACATTACCCTCTGTTTTATCCAATTGGTAGATTGGTTTTGCAACGTTATACTACCATGTAGATACCTTCTGCTTTTAAAAAAGAAAAAAATAAAAAAAAAATATTCCCCGAGTGTCTTGAGGCAAAAAAAGGTCTTTTTTCTCTTTTACCTAAACGTGTGTGAGGAGAAAATTACTTAAAAAAGAAGACCCACGTAATCCTAATATGGCATCATAAAAGCCCTTTATAATTCTCTTTGTTATTTTTAAGATTTTGTATTAAAAGAATTAATAGGTTAATTATTTCTTGGGATTTTGCTTCTAATAACCAACTTTTTAATCTTAATACATTTAAATAGCACACCTTTAAAATTACTCAACTATATGTTATCTAAGGGTAGGATAAGTTTTTTGAATAGTTGAATTTCCTATTTTACCCGTACTCGTTATTTTTCTTCTTTTCGTTCTTCTTTTTTCCCTTTAACAGATTTTTCTTGTTTCCCTTGCTTCTCTCTCTCTCACTCTCTCTAGTTCTCTTCTCTCACTCATCTTCAATTCTTTCTTCTCTTTCTATTTCAAGTCTCTCTCTCTAGTTTTCTTCTCTCTCTTATTTGTGATTCGTTCTCTTCTCCTCCTCTCTAGTTCTACACTCTTTCTTCACCGATTTCTCTTTCTCTCTGACCATCCTCTCATATCCTTATCGATATGTATAGAGTTCATATTACCTAATCATGTTTCTCAAATTATATCAAAACACATTAAATCAACTTGAACTCGCTGTACATTACAAGATGAGTCCACATTATTGTGTCATAAGTGATGTTCACATATTAACAAAATATCATATAATTATCTTGTAAAACCTCATAAAAGATGAGTAATATAATCCCTATCTCTTTAGCAAAATAATATTCTGACAACTTCCAGCTCATAAAACCGAGTTTAGTGCATAAGCTCCAAGTATATCGTTATTCTAATACGTATAAGATAACCATACTTTCACTTAAACCCTAATTTATAATTATGTCAATTATCATCCATTTTTAATAGTATGCTACAATCATCAATATGCAATCTTTGGAACATTTTGTAACACAAAATGGCAAAAACAAATGGGTTTGGATTGCACGGTCGATTTGCTGACCGATTGAGTTTGGTCTGCTAGTTGAGCTCAGTTTGCTGATTAAAGAAGCTCGGCTTGTCAACCTTATTGGTAGAGTCTGGCCAGCTGACTAATGGAGTTTGGCCTATCGATCCTACCAATTGTTCGGCCTACCGATTCCCAAGTTTGGCCTGCCAACAAAAATAAAATCTGGAAAACTGTAATTTTCTGTTTTCAAAGACTTCGAGCTTCAAAGCTCAATTTGACCTATTTTATCAAATCCGATAACATAGAAAATGCACAGAGAATACATAATATCATGCTAAACCATAAGTAAACCCCACCCCTTTTTCCCAAATTTTTATGCATAAAACACATCCAAAATGGTCAAACATTGATTTTTACAAAACTTTGCAAGAACATGATCTGAATCTAAAAATGTTTAAAACCAAAGCAACACAATCTAGTTTGGAGATATATAAAGCTCAAAAACATTATATAATCATCCACAAACATCATAAACACATTTGTCACAAATTTTATACTAAAACACAAATTTAAATCAAAGTTTAAGTTTTGAAAATTTACCTCAAATCTAAGCTAAAAACCCTATTTTGATCACTAAAATCCTTTTGTTTTCAAGCTCTATGAGTTGCTAGAAGGTTGTTTTTGTATTTTTGGATAGAAAATGGCTTGAATTTAGCTTGATGGTTCTCTAGTATTTCTTTGTTATTAAGTTGTCGTGGGTGTCAAGAAGAAGCAAAGGAAGAAGGAAAAGAAGGAAGAAGAAAGGAAATGAAAAGAAGAGAGAAAAAAAGAAAGAATAAAAAGAGAAAAGAAAAATCACATCTTTTTGATCAAGGGATGTTGTTTTATTTTTGTTTGAGAATAAAACAAGAGATAGATGTGAATTAGTCTCCATTGGAGACTTTGAAGTACATAATGCCAAATGGCATTTTCGTAAATAACTGAAATTGAGAAAGCTTTTTGGTAATTTTGGAAACAGGTGTAGTAATATTAAAAATAGGTAGAATAAACAATATGAAGTAATTTTAGATGCAACAAAATTTTACAAAACTCAAATTGGCACTCTAATAATTAATTTAGACATAATTACACCTGTTAAAAATAATGAGTGTTACAGCTTCTTTAGCATTTGTAACCACCTATAACAGTTTAGGGTGTTTAGTAAAACCTGCTTTGATAAAAATGCTTATAAAATTGCTCCGCAATAGGAAAAGTTGACAAGCAAGTCACACATTGCTTTTTGACATCAACTTCTATTATTGTAATTTAAAATTACTAAATTAGCCTCGATGATAATAATATATAATTTTCGATCTATTTATTTTTCCATAACAAATTAAAATAACAATAAGAAAAGAAGTTTAGAATTAATTTATAAGATAACTTTGTTTTAAAGTTGTAATGCTTTTTTTAGGTTGATTTTTTTTATATGGATGGAATCGTTTAAGAAAAATAATTTATTTTTCTAAAAATATATTAAGTAATATAAATAAATTATATTTTTTAGCATTTAAATGTATTATATATTGCAAAGTTAATCTTAAAATTTAAATTAAAAACTAAGACTACAAACATTTTTAGTAAAATATGTCTATTTTTATCATTATATATTTCTACAACAACTTTATAGATAATATACCAAACACCTGCAATTCTACTTTTAACGTTCATAGCAGCTTTAAAAATAATTTACTAAATGCCTATGTGCTTTTTGTCTATAGCATAGCACAACAAAAGCAACAACACCATACAATAATACTCAACTGGCCTAAAACAACAATTAAGGTGTCTAATGTGTCTGGACATGCAACTTTAAAGATTCTCAACGTCATTATCATTCCACGTTCAAAGAGCTCCTTGCAATCAAACAACGAATTGTCAAGTTTGAATTCCATCTTATCAGTCACCACTTTTTGGTTGAGACTAATTCAGCAGTTGCCACAAGAATGATCAAGCTCAAGACCAACAAGACCATTAATACTCAATTAATCAGGTTAGCAGTTTGGTTTGATTAATTTACCTTAGATATTAAGCATATCAAAGGAAAAGACAACACAATCCCTGACTACCTCTCCATACCCTCTATAAATCTTATCACTCAGAACTCCTATGGCATTACAACTATACCCTACATTTTCTTCATGGACTCATCTTCTTCTTCTTCTTCCCAGTCACAAGATCTCTTCCCCAGAGATTCTACTGTCATTCGCCAAGGCAAAAATCCCAAAGAAAAGGCCACCAAACGAGCCTTATACTTGCAAAATCAACTCATCAAAAGACATGGACCTCCGATGTACCATGATCTTGGCATACACCCAGAATACCCTTTCTCTAAAGTCATACCCTTCAAGGATATTCTCTATATGCCCAAACCTCTGGCCCATTTCATCTGGTACCTATCTAGTGTATTCACCATTGCAATCGAAGTCCAAGCTATTGGACTCTGCATTTCCATCCGTGCATACCTAGATAAAGATGACTTCGAGACAGCCTACAAGACCTAGATGCAAATCTTGAAGTGGTTTGCCCCTCTCGAATACTGGGATCAACTTTTGACGCAAGAATGGGAAAAGGTTAAAGGTCTCAGACAAGCATTCCTGTATCCATACAGACCACAAGATTCCCAGGCAATCATTCCCCTACATTGTTACACAGTCTTGTTCATAACTCTCGCAAGGAAGCTTACGCCCGAAGGTACTATCCAGACCAGCTCATCTATTGAAGTCTTTGCTTCTAGTGAAGAACCCTTAGAACGTCCTGGAATTGTCCAACGAGCAATATAGAAAATCTTGTTCATTAAGAACCAGTGCATTCCTGATCAGATTTGGCCCACAGTGGACCAAAATGCTCCTTGGGAACAGCTTCCCCCAATCTATGCTGAGAAGATTGAGAAAGCTCTAAATGTCTACACTGGTCACACAACAGATAAGGATGATGCTGATCCTACTCAGCAACACCCCACACTTTATACTCCCACTGACACCGAAGGGGTATTGCTTTATCAAAATCCAGCTTTTTAGGATTCCCAAGACCCTTATCTCTTCAGTGAACCATATCTTTTTGACAACTTGCCTGCTAGCCAACCATCCACTCAACAGCTCCTCTAGTCCTGTCATGACACGTGCCCTCCGATGGATGAGGATGAGGTCGATGAAGCCTTCCGTGAACTGGCAACATAAAATTCGTGGCTACATGACAATTATTGCGACATAGACTAGACAATGACCTCTCTGTAAAATAATAATCGTGTGTAAGGACCACTATGGTCCCCTTTGCTTTTAAGTTTGCTTTAGTCTCTTTCATGTGAGTTGTAAGGACCACGTGCCCATCTCCTTTGTAATCTATTTAAGGAACTTCTCTTCAGAAGAAGAGCAAGCTTTGAAGCTTTCTAGACTTGTAAAATCTCTTTTCTTTAATAAAATATTTCTTGTTTGAAATGTCTCTCTAAACTCTCTTCTGAAAGTCTAAAGGTTTAGTTTAGATACATGGTCCTTTGTTCATCATCTTCGTCTGATTCTTCAAAAACCTAGAAAGTCTAGGACTAGGGTTAGCAAATTTGTGATACTGTCGTAAATCTCTAAGAATGCCAAGAGGGTGTACCTCTGTTGGTTTATAAAACACGCGTGCATCAAGGTCGTCCTAATACTGATACATGAGGTGTTTGCTTGATGCTGTTTGAATTTCAAATTCTTTCTTTTGACCCCTTTTTAGTTCCAAATTGCCATAATTATGTTTTTTTATCCATTTTATCTACGCAAATAAGGGAAAAAGTGAATAGGAAGTGTTGGAGCAAAATTTGGAATTGGATGAATTGGATGAATTGGATGAATTGGAGCAAAACTAATAATCTTAGCCAAACAATTTGGAATCAAACGAAAAGGCATGCTAAGTAAATTGGATGAATTACTCAAAGAACACAAAAAGCTTAAGAAAATAACAAGAATAAAGCGAAGAAATCTCAAGATAGTTGTATTTAGAGTTTTTTTTTCTTTTTTCTTTCAAATTGAGGGAATTTATTGCTGCAGATGTGGAGCCAAATCAAGTCAACAACCTAGCAAAAGGAAGAAAAAGGAGAGAAAAAGACAAATTTGGGGCGCTGCAGCGCCAAGGTTGGGCTCCGTGGCGCCCGTGCTGCAGCAAGACAACGCCGCGACGTTGGGTGGTGAGCACCGTAGTGCTTGTTTCAAGCGCAGCGGCACCAAGGCGCTGTGTTGTGAGTTTTTTTTTGGGTTTTGAAGCCTAAAAACTGGAAACTACTAGGTTTTCTTAACTAGTTGCTATTTTTCTCTTCTTTGGTGAATAAATAGACATAAGGTAGCTAGGGTTGTTAGAGAGAGAGAGTGGCATTATTTTGTGTGAGGCATATTTTCTGTGAGAGCTCCATTGTTGTGAGATAAAAAATTCCCACAGGGTGCTAGATAGAAGAGAGATTTGGTAAACACAATTTGAGAGTTTGTAAGAAATTTCTCTTGTAATTTGTAATCTCCTTCATTATAGTAGAATCTGCAGCAACAGAAACAGGTAGTAATCTCAAATTTGGACGAATCTGTATAAAATTTGGTGTCTCTCTTTTCTTCTTTTCTTCAATTTCTTTTCTGTAATTATCCGTTCTTGCGATCTTTGGAATTAAGAGGTGCCTAATTTCTCAACATTTATAGTTAATAGAAATAAGAAGTTTAATTCTCCAATATATTCGAGAGTTATTTCTCTTTTATTATATTATTAAATCTTTCATCTCTTGGATGTTATAACTGAAATTATAATTATTATAATTTGATCCATGTACATTTAACATCTTAAATCCCTGACCGTTTCTTTTGTTTGATGAAGCTTGGCAACTCTTGATCTTCCAATTGTTACCCGAACACGTGTTCAGGCACTCAGGTCACTACCGAAGCAGGCACCAAGGACCGGTGTAGGCATTGAGGATTAGAGTGGGCACTAAGAACTTAAGTATGCAAGCATTAAAGACCCAAGTATGCACCAAGGATGTTTGAACTTATATTTACTTATTTTCGAAAAATCCACCGAACTTCAGCCCCTTAGTTTCCAAATGTAGCATGTCAAGTGGAGGGAATCTCTTCTTTTTTCACCATGAATAGTAGAGATTTGAAGAAGATCTTCTGGAGATTTGTTCCTTTTCCTTACGTGTTATCTTCCATAGGATCTATAAAAAAAATTGGATATGGTCTTCCTAATTATTGTTAAAAATTCTTGCCTTATAACCTCTACAATTTTCATTTCCTTTTTGGTAAACTTCCTTATAAATTGTGATTGGTTGACTTGTTGGAAAATAGTACAGAACTGAATTTTAAAATATTTAATCAGAGTATTTTCTAAAACATAAGTTTGACATACTAAATACATAAATTAATGATAGATATTACTAACTTCTTTTGTGTACTGAAAAGCAGCAGGAATCTACGTAAAGGAGAACCTTTCAGAAGGTCTCAACTAACTGATTTTCTTTGCTATTCTCTATTCACGATCATAGTATGGGTGGTCACACATCGTACAAATTTTCCTCCAAGGACTCTCCTTTTAACCACTTGAGAAGACCTAGTGCTAAGGTTCTTAATGTTGAACAATTGTTCTTAGGGAGTTTTAGAGTTTCTTTCACAATACTCACTCTATGCTTCTCAAATGATCTGAATAACAAAGAAAACTCTCCCCTTATTTATAGTGGTAGGACCTAGGGTTCATCATTATAGGATTTAGCCTCAAAATTCAAGTTTGGATCAACTTCAGGGTAAAAATACATGAAATAGATTCTGACTCTAACTACATTCGTTGACCGCACCATGTGTATTGCGGTTGACCATGTGATCGCGATCCTAGAGTTTGAACCAAATTCAAACTCCTCAAGTTGATTTGATTGATCCAATCTCAACCAATTAGATAAATCATATCTTATTTGACCAAGGTATCCTTTATAGAGTCTCAATTTTAATTCAAATAACCTAATAGAAAAGTTATCTAATTAAAATAGTCATATATAAATAAACCCATACAAATAAAATATTATCCAAATAATTCAACATGTTTAAGTTAAATTAATTCAATCGATAAACTAACATGAATTATTAAATCCAATTAACTCAAATTTTAGTCAATCTAATAATTTAACATAAGTTACCAATATGTAAGAAAAATATGTCTTATCATTACTCGATTTATTATGAGTTAGCAAAAGAGCTCCGATGGACATATGTAGTTCAAGCTCCCATAATCATAAAATACAATATCTCAGATACATATTTTACAATTATCAACTCTAACGCTATTCCACTAAAAGCTTAGAGCTACACTCTTAAACTATATAAAATTACAAAGCTCCACTAAGCTAAACGTACATGACATATCATAATGTGTCACATCTTCGTAGGATATTCATAATCAGCTTAAGGATAAATTTCATTTTACCTTCTAGATTATTTTTTTATCTTATGTTCTATTATCACACCATTGGAATTCTTACTATCTATAGATAGTATACCATTCGGTTACACCTATATATCCAAATAGTTGAGCGCTCCAATATTCCATTTATAGGATAATGCATAAAAGAGAATATCATTAACTCTATAAAAAGATTTATGGATTTCATATCTATGCATAAAAAGTCTACGTCAATCACTAGTCATGTCTCTAATGTGCCAGTCTGCGTACCATTATTAAGTTAGGATGTTACTCTTTGGTACATCAAAAGACATAAATTAAGAATACGGGTTTATTAGTCATTTCAAGATTAAGGCATAACGCATATGATTATCTAAAGTGAATTGATTTGAACAAACGAAAAAATTAACCAACTCAATTCAACTTTTTGTCCCAATCCAATACATGATCACTTATGACAATGTAACAATGTTTCTACTCATGGAGTCCCACTCTGATGGCCAAGACAAGCTATCTCTTATTAGGGATGTAGACAACAAAATAATCTTAGTATGAATAAAGTGCCCAACTTTATTCCTTCGATTACATACCTTACGATTTAGACCACCACCATTAAGATTCATGCCTTTCGCATAATTTGTCTATCATATGCACTATTCTTAATGGTTTAGACCTGTAGTTTCAGACTTTTGTTTGCTTATCATACATTCAACAGAAATGAACTTAAAGAGGGCAACATTTTGTATATGAGTAATGAATAAACTCTTTATTGATAAAATGTCTCTAAAAATATATTACAGCATTTTACTCTTTAGGGCACTATGTTTGACAATCTCTCACTTGCACTAAGTGAGTATATATGACATATCTCGAATCCTCATAGCCTCTATATGCTTCTTGAGAACTCTTGTAGTTAATGTCTTGATGAAAGGATCAACTATATTGTCCTCAAATGTGATCTTGCATACCTAACATGCTCAACCTCAACGAAGTCCTGTATCACATGATACTTTCGATGAATATGCTTACTCTTCTTGTGAAATCTTGGTTCCTTAATATTAGCTATCGTTGTAGTGTTATCACAATAAAGCGATACCGCCTTATCTATATTAGAAACTACCTCAATATCCCCAAAAAGCTTGCAGAGCCACAGTTCTTCTTTCGAAGCATCACTAGTTGCCACATACTCGTCTCTATTGTTGAATTTGAAGTGCAATCTTGCTTAACATTTCTCCAAACGATGTCGCCTCCACCTAGAGCAAACACAGAACCAAAGTTGATCTTTTTGAATCCAAATAGGATTAGAAATCTAAATTAGTGTATCCAAGACGTGTTAGATCCTTACCCCAATACACTAGCATATAACCTTTATTCCTTCTTAGGTAGTTGAAAATATGCTTGATCGTAACCAATGGTTTAGTCCTGGATCCAATTGAAATCGACTTATTATCCCGAAGGCATAATAAATATCTGGTCGCGTGCAAAGCATCGCATACATGAGGCTACCCACTATCGAAGCATAAGGCACCTTCTTCATAAGACTTTGGAGAGTCTTTCGTAGAAAGAGTAATTCTAGACCTAGATGGTTGCCCACTTTTCTTGGAATCTATATTGCATACTTTTTGAGAATTTTATCTATGTACACCGCTTAAGATAAAGTTATCATTTTTGTACTTCTTATCCCGAAAGATCTAGATACCTAGAACATAATTAGCTTCACCTAAGTCCTTCATGTCAAACTATTTGTTCAATCATAATTTGATCGATGACAATGCCCCAATGTTATTGCCAATTAGCAGAATGTTATCCATATAGAGTAGTGAAAAAACCACCTTCCCATCCTTAGCGTTTTGTTTGAACTCACAAGTCTCAATCACTTGATCAAATCTTATGTTCCAACAGTGGGAAGCCTGGTTAAGTCTATAAATTGACTTTAGTAACTTATAAACCTTGCCCTCTTGACCTTGAACCTATCTGGTTGTACTATATATATGAACTCCTCAACATAGCTATTCAAGAAAGCCGTCCTGACATCCACTTGTCAAATCTTGTAGTCGAGAGTAGCAGCTATGGACAAGATAATGTGGATGTACTTAAGCATGGCTTTGGGTGAAAAAGTTCCTCGTAATTGATTTCTTCCTTTTGTATGTATCCCTTAGCTACCAGTCTAGGCTTTATAGTTTTGACTTTTCCATCTACTCCTCTCTTTATCTTGTAGATCCACTTGCACTTTATGGGTTTTACACCTTCGGGAAAGTCTACAAGTTCTGAAACTTGATTAGTCTTCATAGACTTCATCGCAATGTTCATGGATTCTATCCAGAGCTTTGAATCATCATCCTCCATATCTTCTATGTAAGTGTAAAGATCCCTATCATATTCAGCCAGTTTATCTAAGTAGGCTTTTTCATTGAATATATACTTTTTGGGTTGATGCCCGATCCTTTCACTATGTCAAAGCCCCTTAGATTATTATTTGGTTGGTTTTTCTACATTGATTGTATTGGTTTCAACTGGAACCCTCAGAGTGATCAAATCACTTGCCAATCTCTCAAGTACCACTTTACTTCGAGGCTTAAAGTTATTCATATAACTTTCCTTGAGGAATGTTGTATTTATTGAAACCACAACTTTATTTTCTTTTAGGTTATAGAAATAGCCCCCCTTAGTCCCTTTTGGATATCATACAAACACGTAAACTTCCTAATGTGCTTCCAACTTGTTTGCTTCCTTGTATAGGACATGAGCTAGACATCTCCATATACGAATATATTTTAAGAATGTTTTCTAACCTGTACATAACTCATGAGGAGTTTTAGAAACCAATTTTGAAGGCATGTTGTTTAAAAGATAACATGCGATTTGTAATGTATATTCCTAAAAGAATAAAGGTTTGAATAACTCATCATAGACCTAACCATGTCTAACAAAGTCGTATTTCTTCTTTCAACTAAGCCTTTTTGTTGTTGAGTCCCCAGCGCTGTCAAATGGGATAAAATCTCATTATCTAATAAGTGTCCTATGAACTCATTGGAGAGCTATTCTCCACCTCGATTGGATCGAAGTGCCTTTATGGGCTTACCTAATTGCTTCTCTGCTTCAGCTTGAAACTCCTTAAACTTGTCAAAAGTTTCACTTTTATGATGCATTAGGTAGACATACCCATATCTTGAGTAATCATCGATAAAGTAATGAAGTACTTAGACCCTCCATGTGCCTTGATGTTTACGGGATCACAAACATCACTATGCACAAGTTCTAAAACCCCTTTGGTCCTATTGCCTTTAGGCCTAAATAATATTTTGGTTATTTTGCCCTCCAAACAAGATTCGCATTATGGTATAGATTTTACCTCTAAGTGACTTAGAGGTTCATCCCTTACTAGCCTTTATTCTTATTCAGGTTAATATGATCTAATCGCAAATGCAAAAAATAAGTTTTATTAGAGTGAAAAGTTTTAAGCTTTTTAGAGTTATTATTAACCTTAATGTTCAGCAGTGAGTCCATCTTAGGTTTGATAAAATGTAGATTATTTTGCATCCATCCATCATAGATAAAATATTTGTTTTTATGAATCACAACTTTATTATTAAAAGAAACTAAATAAAAGTCTTTAAATAAACAAGCAATAGATATTAAATTTCTTTTAAGTTTAGGAACATAAAAACAATCTTTCAAAACTATAATCCTATAATTATTAAAATAAAGATGGACATCTCCTATTGCTTCGACCAATACTAAGGATCCATCGCCCATCTTAAGCGTGAAGTGCTCATGTAGTAAACTTCTCATTTCCTTAAATCCCTTCAGAGAAACATAGACATGATTAATTGCACCATAATCTATGACCCAAGTGTCACTTTATTCTTCGACTAAATAAGTCTCAATAACCAAAAGTTCACAACTACCTCATCGAGAAAGGAAGTCCTTGCAATTCTTCTTAATGTGACCAACTCTCCCATAGAAAAAGCACTTGAGCTTCTTCAGGTTCTTCTTTTTCTTCTTCTTATCCTTGCCTTTTGCTAAGACAAAAGACTTCCTGTTCTTAGCACTCTGCTTCTTTCCATTCCCTTGATTAAGATTGAAACCAGATGCAGCCGCCAAGTTGGCTTCACCATTAGCAGGAGTTTTCTTGATTAGATTTTCAAACTCCTATAACTGTTTCATTAGCTCAGTCAAGATCACACGTGTTTATTGCTCAAATTATATGAAGCTCCAAACAGGATGAACTTTTAGATAGAGTCTCAAACACCATAGTCATCTATGACTCAGCATCAATATCAGCTCTATAGGTTTAAGCCTCAACGAGGTAACCCATGACCAACATCATATGCTCTTTTATAGGAGTCCCCAGTCTTTGTTTGCAATTTATGAGTTTTCAAAAGCCCCTTGTCATCTATGTTAGGGCTTGGCCTCCAAACTATCTTCAAGATTATCCAAGATCTGCCAAGCAATCTTATAGTCCTCATGTTGAGCCTGTAGTACATTATTCATGCTAACCATAATGTAATAGTTAGCCTAATTGTTAGCATCCTTCTAGAGATCATACCTTTAGATTTGCTCATTTGTGGAATCCTCGGTAGGTTCGAGAGGATACGGTGTTGTCAGCACAAATTTCAGTTCCTTTGAAGAAAGAATGATATTCAAGTTCCTTTTCCAATAATTGCAATTTTCTTCAATTAATATGTTCTCATCTAGTATCGATGATAAATCATTTTTAGACATTTTAATCTACAATAAACATTCATATACCAAATATAAGAAAATATTCCACAACAATTTAGTAAGATAACACAAACAAATAAACATACAATTGTGTTTAGGTGCCAAAACATTAAAAAAATCATAATCTTAGAACAATAATTCCCAACTTAGAATCCAACAAGTTGCCTAGGGGTGATTTGTCAAATTTAATTAGGAACATGGGTCCCCTCCGATTAATATATGCCATCCAAGATCCGTTTGATCTAGCATATACTAATAATCATTTTTTTGGCTATTAATTTCATTAACAGAACTCTTAAGAGAGGTTAATAACAAAATTAATCTTGAGTATATTATCCCTTTAGAAATCCAATATGGTACATGAAGAAAACCCTTTCTAGGGGTCAGAACCACCTTGTGCTACCAATATACCAACAATGGAGGCCATAGGTCCTCTTTTTGAAAACCTTTTCCTACTCAATATTTTAAAAGTCAAGGTTTTATGTTAATATATATGAACAATTTTTAATGAGCGGCACTCCCTATTCTATATGACATGTCATCAACATACATGGCAAATCATACTATAATGTAGACAAACAAAGCAACATCCCAAGCTACAAGCAAAATAATAAATAGCCGTAATATCATGGTTCCATCCTTGAAAAAGAAAACAAAAATTATAAAAGATCAATCAAAACATATTATCGATTCTTCAACTTGTATCTTCTTGTTGTACCCTTCTTCATGTGGCATTAGTCTTCTATTCTTCAATCTCTTATAGATTAAAAGGTTTATTTTTCTGATCATCATAAAATTTCATGTTTTTCAGGATTATCTCAAAAACAAAATAAAAAACTACACCAAAAAATACATCTTTTTCAAAAATTATTCTACCCCTTGTCGGCCTGCTGATGTGCGACCATTAGCCTTGGACCCAGTTCGGCTTGTCGATCGGTGCTAAACTGGCATTTTTTCAAAAAATTTGTGAAAATTATCATTAACCAGTTTTTAATTTTATTTTAAACAATTCAAAAACATAAAAATTTATAAACATAGAAGAAACATAGAACTTCAATAATCTCCATCTTCTAGATCCATCCTCACTTCGAATAATTATTTCAATACAAGTTTTTATAAATTAAATTAAAATAATAAACCATAGACGGTGATAATAGACCGCCATCTAATTCATAAAAAAACTTAGATACATATTTTAATCTCTAAGGAACAATAACTAGCAAAAATTAATTAATTAAAATAATAAATAGAAATTTAATTAGCCATAATTAATTAATTAATAAACATTCACTATATAATCTCATGACAATATTTAATTATATAGAAACTCTAGAGTCCTAACTCTTTAAAAAATTAAATTTAAGCAGAAGAGAGAATAAGATCACATAATTCATGTCTATAGCATGATCACAAATCTCTAAAATCAACGTAAAAACCTGGCCCTAATACCAATTGTTGAAAAACAGTATGCAGCAGAATTGTAAAATTTTAAATTAAAGTACTTTCTTAATCACAAGTTTAACATACTAAATACATAAATTAATGATAAATCTTACGTATATCTTTTGTATACCAAAAAGTAGTAGGAATCTGTGAGGAAAAGAACATTATAGAAGAGCCTTAACTAACTGGTTTTTTTTGCTATTTTCTATCCATAATTAGAGTGCGAGTGGTCGTACATTGTATAGCTTTTTCTCCAATGACTCTCTTTCCAATCACTTGAGAAAACCTAGAGTTAAGGTTTTTAATGTTGAACAATAGCTCTTAGGGAGTTTTAGAGTTTCTCCCACAAGAGTACTCACTTTATGCTTCTTAAATGATCTGAATAACAAAAAAAACTCAACCCCTAGCTATAATGGTCGGATCTAGGGATAAACATTATCAAATTAGGCTTCAAAATTTGAGTTTAGATCAGTTTCAGAGTAAAAATGCATAGACACATTTTTTGACTCTAACTATCATGGTTGATCATACCTAGTGAATTGTGGTCAATCGCATGGTTGCGATATAGGAGTTCGAATCGAATTCAAATTCCTCAAGCTAATCTGATTGATACAATCTCAACTAATTAGATAAATCCTATCTTATTTAGCCTGGGTATCCTTTATAGAGCCTCAATTTTAATTCAAATAACCCAATAGAAAAGTTATTTCATTAAAATAGTCATATACAAATAAACCCATACAAATAAAATATTATCCAAATAATTCAATATGTTTATCTTAAATTAATTTATAAAATTAATTCAACTGATAAACTAATATGAATTATTAAATCCAATTAACTCAAATTTTCACCAATCTAATAATTTAACATAAGTTACCAATATATAGGAAAAACACGTTCTATTGTTATTGAATTTATTATGAGCTAGCAAAGAGGACTCGATGGACATATATAGATCAAGTTCCTCTAATTATAAAATACAATGTCCCAGATACATGTTTTATAATTATCAACTCTAACGGTACTCTACTAAAAGCTTAGAGTTGCACGTTTGAACTATATAAAATTACAAAGCTCCAATATGTTGACCGTCTTTGACATATTATAATATGTCACATTCCTATAGGATACTCATAATTGACTTAAGGATAAATTTTGTTTTATCTTCTTGATTATTTTTTTTCATACATTCCATTGTCTTACCATTGGAATACTTACTATTCATAAATAGAATATCATTCGGTTACACCTATATATCTAAATAGTTGAACGCTTCAATCTTTCAATTACAGGATATTGCATATAAGAGAATATCATTAACTCTACAAAAAGAGCTATGGATTCCATATCTATGAATAATGAGTCTACATCAATCAAGAGTTATGTCTCCAACATCACGGTATGCATACCATCCTTAAATCAGAATGTCATCCTTTGGTACATCAAAAGGCATAAGTCAAGAATACATGCCCATTAGTCATTTCAGGATTAAGACACAACACATATGATTATCTAAAGTGAATTGATTTAAACAAATAGAATTATTAACCAAATCAATTCAACTTTTTGTCCTAATCTAATATATCATCGCCTATGACAATGTACCAATGTTTCTACTCGCAGAGTCCCACTTTGATGACCAAGACAAGTTATCTCCTATTAGGATGCAGACAATATAACAATCTTAGCATGAATAAAGAGCCCAACTTTATTCCTTTGATTACAGATCTTTTTATTTAGATCATCACCTTTAAGATTCATATCTTTCGCATAATCTGTCCATCATATACTTGATCTCAAATGCTTAGACATAGTCTTAGACTTTTGTTTGCTTATCATACATTCAACAAAATGATCATAAAGAGGACAATATTTGGGATACGAATAATAAACAAACTCTTTATTGATAAAATGTCTCTGAAAACTTATTACATCATTTAGTTCTTAATGTCACAAGTCGCACAATTTTTGCCCCATCCTAACCATTGGAGGCTCATGAAGACTCTAGGATTCTCTGGAGTATTTTCTAAGCGTTGGATTCAATTAGAATACTTTGGAACATCCTAAAGAAATCTAGGCAATAACGTAGAGTCATGAAGTTTCTAGAATGTTCTGCAATATTCTAAAAGCTTTCATGACATCCTAAAAGGTTTTATAATATTCTAGAAGATTCTACACGGGTCCAGAATACTCAAGAAACATATAGAACTCTCTGAAAGATTCTAGAACCCTTAGGGAGACCCTAGAGAACTCTAAAACTTTCTAGAACATTTGAGTTACATGTAACATACTAGTATATTGTAGAATTTTCTAGAGCCTTTTACACTTTGTACATAGTTTAAGTACCATGCTAGAATGTTCTAGGCTAGCTCTCTTTCCACATGATTCTAGAATATTCTTGGGATGGCTTTTGGCCTATAAATAGGGGAATGCCCCTCATTTGCCATCCATCCTCCACAAAGACTACTTTCATAATCGAAATCTTGTTTTCACTCTTATCACTCTCATAGAGTTCTTTCTTTGACTTCACTAACATTTCACTTTGCCTTCTCACTTTGTCCTTGAGAGTTCAGGTGAAGTTAAGCTTACTTAGCATCGGGATTGTACTAAGGCCATACGGTTACTTAGTTGAAAGATTAAGGCTGTAACAGTTGGTATCAGAGCCTCGGTTTAGCCATGACAAAAACAAAAGCAAATGTTGGAATGGACACTACAAATGTGGAGACATTGGAGCAAGGGCAGGGTCATGAATTGCAACTCGATCCCACAACACCAAAGCCACGAGGGAAGTCCAAGGACATGGTTTCTAGCTTTGATGCACGCTTAACTCAGGTGGAGGATAGCGTGAGTGCCTGGGGTGCATGGATGGAGGACGTAGACCAATGGTTGGATGGTCTAGAGGCGAAGGATGTCAAACTCCATGGGGCCATGCGTGAGTCCCTTGGTAGGCTAGAAGAGTCCTTAAGAAAGGACATTCGGGAGCTTTAGGAAGAGCTCTCTACAGAGGTGGCTCGTGTTCGAGACGTGTATTAGAGGGAGATCAATAGCGTGCTTATCCAGTTGGAAGAAGCACGCGTCGACCTTGCATTGTGCAAGCGAGTAGTTGCAACCGGTCCCATCATTCCTACCATAGAGGCACGCAAGAATGATGTGCCAAAACCCAAAAGCTTTACAAGCACATGTAATGCTCGAGGGCTAGACAACTTTCTTTGGGGATTGGAGCAATACTTTGGTGCTACAGGCATTGTAGAGGATGCTGCCAAGATCCAAACTGCCTCTTTATACCTCACAGACACCGCCATGTTATGGTGGCATAGAAGGCAAGAGGACATCAAGAGAGGTATGTGCACAATCACCACTTTTGATGCCTTTAAAAATGAAATTAAAAGGCAATTCTATCCTGAGAATGCTGAGGAAGAGGCACATGGTTGCTTGCGGAGACTTAAGCAATCAGGTAGTATTCGGGACTACGTGAAGGATTTCATAAATCTCATTCTAGAGATCCCAGATATGACCGACAAAGACTCCCTTTTCTTCTCTATGGACAGGCTACAACCATGGGCAAAGACCAAACTTAGGCGTCGTGGTGTGCAAGATCTTGCTACAGCCATTGCAGTTGTTGAGAGCTTGATCAACTACTTAGGCCAAAAAGAGTCCAAGTCCAAAGAGAAGAAAGGCAACACCAACAAGAGTGGGGGAGACCACTCGAAAAACCATCACAAGGAGGGAGGCAAGGACCATGCCTCATCTAAGCAGAAGGATAAGAGGAAGCAAAAGAAGGGTAAGGACAATTCTAGACCCAAAAACAATTGCTTCGTATGTGACGAGCCTCATTGGATTCATGATTGTCCTAAGAGAAAAGCCCTCAATGCTATGACCGCATCCTTTGAAGGGCAAGGGATGGAAGGTAACAAGGAGAGTGCTCATGTCGGCTCCATTCAACTCTTGAATGTTATTCAGAGTACTCCAAAGACTCAAGCCAAGGGATTACTATTCGTGGATGCTAACATCAATGGGAAGGATACCAAGGCCTTGATAGACACAGGTGCGTCCCATAACTTTATCTTTATTAAAGAAGCCCAAAGGTTAAGCCTTAAGGTAGTCGATGGAGGAGGCTCCATCAAAGTGGTCAACTCGTCGGCCAAGCCTATCCAAGGCATTGCCCGGGGCGTAAAGACCACCCTTGGGGCATGGGTAAGTTAATTGGATTTATCTATGGTACCTATGGACGACTTCAACGTTGTTCTTGGTATGGAGTTTCTCGATTAAGTAAAGGCTTTCCCAGTTCCATTTGCCAACACCATGTGCATATTAGATGGCAAAAAGACTTGTATGGTACCTACTGTTTGGTCTACCAAGAAGCAGTCCAACATGCTGTCTGCTATGTAATTCAAGAAGGGCTTGAGGAAGGAGGAGGATAGTTACTTAGCTATTCTCAAGGAGTACGACGATAAGAATCATCTACTCAATCCACCATGCCGAAGGAGGTGTGGGATGTTCTTGTTGAATTCAAGGATGTCATGCCTGAGGAATTGCCCAAGCGATTGCCACCAAGGCGAAAGGTGGATCATCAAATTGAGTTGGAGCCAGGAACAAAGCCACCCGCCATTAGCCTATATCGGATGGCACCACCAGAATTGGCAGAGCTAAGGAAGCAACTGAAGGGCTTGCTTAATGCAGGGTTCATTCGGCCATCCAAAGCTCCTTACGGTGCACCAGTTCTTTTCCAAAAGAAGAAAGATGGTTCCTTTCGCATGTGCATTGACTATAGGGCTCTTAACAAAGTCACTATAAAGAATAAGTATCTCATTCCCCTCATAGCAGATCTCTTTGATCAACTTGGCCATGCTCGGTACTTTTCCAAGTTGGATCTTCGTTCGGGGTACTATCAAGTTTGGATCGCGCAAGGCGATGAGCCGAAGATGACATGAGTCACAAGGTATGGCTCTTATGAATTCTTGGTCATGCCTTTTGGACTTACCAATGCACTTGCCACTTTTTGCACCTTGATGAACAAGCTTTTCCATCCTTATCTTGATCAATTCGTAGTAGTGTATTTGGATGACATTGTGAGATATAGCCAAACTTTGGAGGAACACTTGCAACACTTGAGGAAAGTGTTCCAAATCCTAAGAGAAAATGAGCTATATATCAAGAAGAAAAAATGCTCCTTTGCCTAAGAAGAAGTGATGTTCTTGGGGCATAAGATAAAGGATGGAAAACTCATGATGGAGAATGCAAAGGTGCAAGCTATACGAGGTTGGAACCACCAACAAAGGTGTATAAGTTAAGGTCCTTTCTTGAACTTGTGAACTATTATTGTCGCTTCATTAAGGGCTACTTAGCAAGATTAGCTCCTTTGATGGATCTCCTTAAGAAGAACCAGACTTGGGAGTGGAGTACAGGATGCCAACATGCCTTTGAAGATCTGAAGAAGGCTATTTACGAAGAGCCAGTTCTCAGCCTACCCAATCCCT
>CAMOHE010044879.1:0-86468 GCA_946598075.1 Artocarpus hirsutus
TACAAATAATTAAGTGTATTTGAGGACGGATGTCGATCCCACAAGGATTGTGCTTAATTTGAGCTAAGTATCAAAATTGATTGGCTTTAAAATTATTTGAATGATCGGATAAAGAAACAAATAAAAGGAACTAATAAAAATATTTAGGCAAGTACAATAAAGTAATGAAACAATTAATTAAAAATACTAAAGTGTGGTTTCACCATAATTAATTCGGGTTAAACTTATTATTAAGTTGATCTCATAGTTGATTAGTTAAGAACTCTTAATTAACCCAATTACCCCTCCCAAGTGTTCAATTGAATAATCTGCTCAAAAATATGATTTCAATATCTTTATCTAAAACTTAGTAATTAAACATTCATTAAGCTCTACTTTTTTTAATGACTAAAAAGGGACTATAAATCTCTCGATCTTATAGTCATCTAGGTTGTGTTTTTCACAATTTATACATGGAATTTTCCTCTCCCGAGGTCAAACCTCGCATGTTAAAATCATCTAATTCATTGGTCAAGTGAACAAGAGGTATTAAGAGTAGCACAATGCAAATAAATAATGAAATAGCACTAAAAATAAATCAACACTGTATTATAAAGGAAAATCAAAGCTCTAAAAAAAACTACTTCATAGCTTAAATTAAACAAACCAACATCAAAAGTTCAACATTTACAAATCTCAAAAATAAAAAGGAGAGAATAAGAATGAAAAAACTTAATTTGGAATCGTCACGACCTTCAAGTTTGAACAAAGAATTAGAAGTAAAATTAGGACTAAAATTCTAAGTTAGAACAAAGAATTTTTTTTTTCTTTTCTTTTCCCTGTTTTCCTATTTGAATTTAACTCAAAAATCCCCTTGAAGATTTGTGCCTCCTCCTCTAAAAATGGAGGTTGCTCCATCTATTAGGTCTTTAAGGTTTTAAGGTGTTAAGGCTTCAATTCAAGATCATTTTGGGCTCTTGGATTGAAAAAATAAGAAAATCGGCCACAAAAATGCCATTCAGCACTGATCAGGGGGCCTTAGGACATGCTGGGTGTGCATCACCCTTTATAGATTTGCATTGTTATTTGGGTAAGTGCCTTTTCTAATGCTGATATATCCTCTTAAGGTGGGGTCTCTACTTGTTGCTCTATAAAGTTCAAATTGATCTCCCAATTGTAGTTGCTCATTGAACAATGCATTTCCTCACAGTTGTACTTCACCATCTCTTCATAAAATGATAAGCTTCATCTACGAATAGGTGTTAGAAATAGGTGGTACTACCTTTTTTTCTACCTAACATTGTGTCATGCCACTCAAGCCATTAAGGAATATTTGAAGTTGAGCCTCCTTGGAAAAGCCACGATTCGAGAAGTTGATGAGTACGTTCTTGTATCGCCACCAAGCGCCATGAAAAGGCTCTGAATCTCGTTGACCGAATCTCAAGAGTACTTGTCGATCAACCATCTCCAAGAAGCTCACACAAAAACTCAAAAACAAAAAATTAGAATAAAAAAATAAAAATAAAAGCAAATAAAAATTTCTAAACTAGGCATAAAAATAAATAAAAGAAAAGAAACGCCTAAATTATAACCTAATGACTTCATCATAATATTAGCCAAGTTTCTAAAATTTTCAATCTTGGCAACAACACCAAAAACTTATTAAAGCTTTTTTACTATACCTGCAAACACACAAGGTCAAGTTTTAGTATAAGATAGTGAGTGAGGGGTTATCATCTTCCATGATGATTGAAGTCTAAAAACTAGCTAATTACTGCAACTGCAATGACTAAGCTTTATTTAAGCAATTGGAATTTAAAGGAAAATAAAACTAATCAAACTAATCAAATAAAACTAGAAACAAAATAATTAATTTACAATATAGAAAATCTATGTGATAATGTATCTAGATACTTAATTTAGCTTAATTCTTTCTATGTTTTTTTCTATTTTGTGATTATTAGTTTCATTCCACCTAATTCATTAATCTAATACTTTAAGTTTACCTCATTACCTCTCCTGAGCATCAAATGAGATTATATGCATAAATATCCAAATTGCTATTCCTATCTAACTTTTTTACCTACACGTTTATTAAGCTCAAACCTAAAATTGATTATCTAAGTGTTCTTGGCCCTCTCAAGTCTCAACAATAACAAAGACTATGTTTCCTAAGTAGCGATAAAGGAGTCAATCTCTCCCTACTATTGAAATTCATAAATCGTATCAAATAATTCATTGGCCAAATAAATGAGAAGCATTAAGCATAGGAAAACATAAATGAATTAAAATGGAAATTACATTAACAATTAACAAAATAATCCAAACACACTCTAAATCAAACTATATCAAGCCCTAGAATAGGAATTCTAAACAAACATAGACAAATCCATTACTAGTCTCTTCACAAAATTCATAAAAATAAATACGCTTAACACACAAATACAAATACAAATTTCAAGTAAGACTAGGATAAAGAGAAAGGAAGAAGAAACTCTTTGTAGATATGAACTTTAAGCCTTGAATCCTCAAAGAATCCATCAAAATCCTCCAAAAATCCTCAACTTTAGGCTCTTCTTTACTTTGAATTTTTGCTTTTACTCATGGGGTTTGTTCCCCAAATCCTCCACACCCTTTGATGTTGGATCTTTAGGGTTTTTAAGATGTTAGGATTTCATGTAGCAACAATTTTATCCCTTGGATCAGGAATGTGGGGACAAGATTGCCTAAAAAAATGGAAGTAGCATGTTGGGTACCAGGGGGTGCTTTGGGCTTGCCGCAGCATGCACGGCCATCTACAGGGCCTACTCATAGGCACGCGGACACACAACTTGTTCTGCATGATACATGCATCGGTGTGTGTGGGTGCACTGTAGCCTACATGGCAGTGCAAGGGGCCTGCTGAGCCCCTAAAACGTGCAAGCAGTGCGCTGTAATGGCCATTTCTATCAAAACTCACATTTTAACTCTGATTTTGATGTTGTTTTTGTCCATTAAACCCAATTTATTAATTTCCTAAAAAGTAAAACCAAAAACATCAAATAACATGTGCTTGAGGATTTTCATAATATTTAAGCTTAAGAAATGCTTGATTTATGAGTGAAATACTCATTCATTAGGATCCTTCAAAAGAACCTTAGAAAATGTAGAGCAAATTGGGATGAGGGAAATGCTACATGACCATTGTAGGATTGCATGTTGGATGGAGATAAGGAGAGAAAAGAAATAAGGCCTTCTCAAAGATATGGCTATACAAGTCTTGTTTCTCATGCACTCAGTATAGCTGATGATAACAATGAACCGCAATCATATCGTGAAGCTATCACTAGTCATGAATCTGGTCAATGGATTGTTGCAATGAATGAAGATATCGAGTCACTTCACAAGAATCATACTTAAGAACTTGTTAGAAGGCTAGATATTCAAAAGATTGTAAATAGCAAATGGGTCTTCAAAAGGAAAGAAAAAATTTTTAAACCTAGTAATGCAAGGTTTAAGGCATAACTTGTGGCAAAGGGCTTTACACAGAGAGAAGGTATTGACTTCAACAAAGTTTTATCCCTAGTGATGAAACATAGCTCTATTCGAGCCTTGCTCGCCATCGTAGTTCATTTTGATTTAGAACTTGAGCAGTTGGATGTCAAGACAATGTTCTTGCATGGTGAACTAGATCAAGAAATCTATATGAAATTGCTAGAGGGATTTAAAGTCCAAGGAAAGGAAGACCATGTTTATTTATTGAAGAAATCTTTGTATGACCAAAAGCAATCTCCTTGACAGTGGTATAAGTAATATCACATCTTTACGCTCGAAAAATGGCTGTTGTAAGAGTGAGTATGATAGTTGTGCGTATTACAAGAAACTCATGGATGGGTCGTTCATTAATTTACTCTTGTGTGTTGATGACATATTGGTTGCCTGTAAGAACATATTAGAGATAAACAATTTGAAAGCTCAGTTAATGGAGAGTTTGAAATGAAAGATTTAGAGGTTGCAAAGAAAATCTTGGAGATGGAGATTTACAAGGATAGAAAAGTAGGCACATTATTTCTATCACAAAAGAAATACATGAGACGGTGATAGAGCACTTGGGAATGGAAAATTCAAAGCATGTTAGTACTCTATTGACAGGTCACTTTAAACTCGCAACAGCCTTGTCACTGCAGACTGAAGGGGAGGTTGAAACTATGTCACCTGTTCCCTATGCTAGTGCAGTTGCTAGCATCATGTATGCTATGGTTTATATTAGGCCAAATGCTGCATATGCTATTGTTAGCAGGTACATAGGAAATCCAGGGTTAGTTCACTAACATACAGCGAAGTGAATTTTGCATTATCTAGCAGGTGCTATTGATGTTGCCTTGGTTTATGGGTAATCCAAGGACAACGCTAAAAGTCTGGTCGGATATGTGAATTTGGATTACGCTAGAGATTTAGACAAAAGAAGGTCGTTGATAAGAGATTTTTTCACTCTTTGTGGATGTGCTATCAATTGGAGGGCGATACTCAAATCAATTGTTGGCCTGTTGACCTCTAAGGCAGAGTACATTCAGCGATAAAAGCGGTGAAAAAAGCTATTTGGCTTTGAGGTTTGGTTGGCAAGTTGGGACTATCACAGAAAGAAATAACACTCCACTATGACAGCCAAAGTGCTATACAACTAATAAAAATCAAATGTACCATGAGAGAACTAAATACATTAATGTTAGGATGCACTTCATCAGAGATATGGTAGCACAAAATGTTGTCAAAGTTGAATGGATAATCCAATTGATATGGTTACCAAGTCGGTTCCAGTAAGCAAGTTTAACCATCTCCCAGACTTGGTTAAAATACAGAATAATTAGGTCCCCAAACAGGCAGAATGGGAGAGCGGCAGAAGATGAGCTATAGGATTTTTTTTAATTGCCAAGGTAGAGGTGTGTGACAATAAAAAAGACAATGATTCTTGTGGCTGATGGTAAAGCAACCCATCAGAACATATAAAGGTCACTTGACTTTTACTTTCCCTTATAATGAATGACCATTGGCTGGCCTTTTGGGCATTTTCAAGAGCCATATAATATGGCTACAAATAGACGAGTCCTTCTGGCATTTGAAAGGAAGCCAATCTAAGGAATCAAAGCAAAATCCCAATGGTCGAAGTCTAGAGTTCTTAGTCCAAATTTGAGTGTACACTTTGGGTTCTAGTGCAAAGAGTAGGAAATTTGAGTGTAGGATTTTGAGTAAGAGTATTCTTTATATAATTGGGCTTTAGGTTGTGAACTATATTTGCCTGTGGCGTTGTAACAAGCTTCTTTTATATAGTGAAAATTTTCTCGTTGCTCTTTAACAATGGACGTAGACTTATTGCAGAACTATTATAAATCTTTGGTGTTCTTTTTTGTGCTTACTTCAATCATTTTATTTTTTTTGTCCATTTATTTCACCATATCCGTATGCTGCACCAACAATGTAATTGTAGTATTATTTGACTTCAGTAGTCTTGGATTCAATGGATAGTACATATGAGATAATATTCAAGGATTTTTTTTCATTACTTTTATGATTTGGTTCTTTTATGGTCAAATTACAAGAGTGTCCATCCAAATAAGATGAAATTATAGGATAATCTAATTTTTTTAATAAAAAATTTAACATTATGTAACTGAGGGACTAAATTTAAAACATAAAAAGAGTTCAAGGATTAAGTTAGAACAAGTTTTAATACGATTAATTTTAAAAAGAAAAAAAAAGTTCAAAGACTCCTAATGCATTTAACTCAACAATTTAACATATGGAGTGAAAGCGGTTAAAAAGAATTAGGAAATAAATGGTCCAGCCACCATTATTGACCCAAAAGTATTGTGATTAGGAAATATTATGTATCTTATTTTAGGCATCGGAATTCGGGTGTTTTGTTAGATAATTTTCTATGTTGGGTGCTACTTGCTACTTGCTACTTTCTAACTTTTTAACCCTGTCATTATTTCAATACAAACAATTACTTGCCTTGTATGTGAAGACCTTCTAGACGTTTGCACCATGTTTCAGATATTTTTTGCGAAATTGCAGTTAGGAGCAATTTTTTAAAAAATAATTACATCAAATAACAAAATTTAAGATTAATTGTGGTATGTAAAAGCTTTTATTCTCTAGTAAAAATTACAAAAAATAACATTCATTAAAATGTAAGGACAAAAAATAACAACGATGACAAAACAACTATGGAAAAGAGAAAAGGCAGAGAGCTTTTGAAAATTTTTGGTTTTTTTTGTAATATGCTAGTGATTTCTATTCATCAAAATTTATGCTATTAATTTTTATCATCCACTCCAATTGTGTTATTTTCCTCTTCTCCTTTTTCTTATTTGCTTTTCAACCATATTCTTTGATAAGCACGCTTTCTTCGTAGACATCATGCTTTATCTCCTATTATGAAGTCATTTTCTAGGAACAAAACATTAGAGTAAATAGAAGTAAAATAAGAAATAATTATGTCAGCTAAATAAATAACATACCAGCTTGACCCAACTAATTAAGCATCTAAGGCAACAAGATTCATACCATAGCGTGAGCTAAAGAGACAAGATTAGATTAAGACAAAATCAGATTAGGTAAGCAATCATTTATAACCTGATCTTGTGTATTAAATTATGGTTTATTAACACGAAGAACATACCAATCCTATTTAACCTATGAAGTTATATAGTGCGACCCAATCTAAAAAAGACATTATATACTAAACGAGGCTCACAGTTTCATAAGTAATTTCATAAGTAATGGGGCATTAACCATACGAGGACAAAAATAATTTTTCAAAAATATACATGGTGTTTCAAATTCACCCATCACTTTTGGTTTTACAGGGTATACTGCTATGAAGTTTTCCAATGTACACAGTTCATCCCTTTGTTAACTTTCCGTCTATTGTTAGATGTTAAATCGTGTGAGGATCTTAATGCCCTTAGTGTTAATCAATGCCCCTCGGTTAATGCCCTATGAGGTGCTTGGATGAGTGGTTATTCTTTCAATTTTCGCGCACAAATAGTGTTTTTCTAGTTCCCTCAACAATCCTCTATCATTTTTTTTCTAAGAAAACATAAAACTCTTCATTTCAGAGCAACAAAAAGGAATTCTCACAAATGTAATCTTTTAAGATTTACTTTATATAAATACCATACATGTTCATTTGTAGCATAACTTAACTTGTAATAGAAATAATAGTGTGACATAAATTTTTCTAAATGTGGTATAAATAAATATAACTTTTAAAAGTATAAAATTATATATACTTTTATGAAAAATTAAAAAAAAAAGAAAAACAAAAATGAAAAAAATCCCTAATTAATTTGTTCTTGTAATTGACATACAACAATATTGCCTGCTCATTACATTAAGATCTCTAAAAATGAATATTATTGAAACTAAGGAAAATATTTTTTTTGAGGTGGTTATTTATTTATTGATAAATAAATAATTTATTAAGTTATTGGCAATGAATAATTTTTTAAGTTACAAGAAATTTTATGTTTTAATAAATTTATGTTTTAATAAATTTTGCACATGTATCTTTTCTTTTACCAAGATTCATGCATGAGTTATAAATAAAAAAGAAAATGGTATGTGGTTAAAAATTAAAATTTTTATACAGAGAATTGCAAAAGTTATCATACACATTATTAAAAAATTAATTATTGTCATGTACATGCATAGAAGCCCAAAATTGATATATATGTACTTACATTTAAGATGAACGTTAATGAGTACTTGGGTACACAATAAATTTATTTTTCAAAATTAATACATAGAAGATGAAGTGTTTTAAGATGTTTCAAGTACATAATAAAACATCAACTCTATAAATAATCATTATTTTTTTGTAGACTCCAAATCATTAAAATTTTCTTCTTTTTTGCTCATAGCTTCTCATTTAAAAGGAGTAAAAAATATTATATTGACTGATGAGATAAGGAGAGCATTGCGTGAGTATAAAAATGAGCATTTCTCTTCAAGTCAAAAAGATTGCAACAATGGCTCCAACAAAAGTTTCGGCTCTCTGTCACCCAATCAATATTATCAAATAATCTTAAAAGATTAGCAAAATATTTGTCAAATGAGATAAAGAATAACAATGTTGAATGGCACAAAGTAAAAAAATATCATGACAATGCTTTCTCCAATATCAAGAGAAAGTAAGCATGACACAAAAAAAAAAAAAAAAAAGGATCCAAACCAAGGCAAAAGAATTTCTACAGAAAATGTATGACAACACTGATCTGGAATTTAACTTCTTAAGTGGTTAGCTAGAGCAGTTTAAGGCAAGATGTGGAATTAAGTCTTATCAAAGATTTGGTGAAAGTAGTTTAGCTATCATGGAGAATATTAAAATTGCCTTACCAAGTACACGAGCTAAGATAGACAAATTTCATTAGAAGGAAATCTATAATATGGATGAAAAAGCTTTATTTTATTGCATAGAAGCAGATGATTCACTTACTACAAAACAATTAGAAGAATGCAAGCAGGACAAGGAAAGAATTACTGTTGTTGTTTGTTGCAATAGCAATGATTTAGACAAAGTACCGCTTTGGAGTGTTGGTAAGTAGGCTAATCCTAAATGTTTAAAAAAATGTGAACATGAGCAATCTTAATTCTCATTATCAAGCGAACAAGAAAGCATGGACGTCGGGATTACTTTTTAAAGAGCTTGTTTGTTTGTTTGATTATAGAATGAATGGTAGAAAAGTTTTCCTTTTAGTGGATGATTGCCCAAACATCCAAAGGTTATTGAAGGCTTGAAAAATGAACTATTTTTCTTGCCTCCTAATACAATATCAAAGATTCAATCGTGTGATGCTGGGATTATTTGAGCATTAAAAATTCATCCAGGTTATTTTTATTCTAGCATCATTGAAGGGCATGAGACAAGAGCAACAAATCCTCAAAAAATTAGCATATTGAATGCTATCAATTAATGCAGCTTGGAACATTAATGTGAAGACAACAACCATTGCAAATTATTTTCAACATTACAAAATTTGGTTAGATGCAGATGTGACTACTGAACAATGAGCTGGTGAATATGAAGGCATCCATGGATTACATAAAGCTATTTCTAGTCTAAGATATAGAAATGCAATGGATATTGAGCACCTTTTAAATTATTCTAGTGAAAATGATACAGTGATTGAATCACTTACTAATGACGAGATTATTCAAGGGATGATAGCTATGCCTGTTGGTGATGATCACGATCTAAACAACAGTTGTATTTTATCAAATATTTCTCCAAAAGAGGCATTTCAAGCAATGATAGCCTTTAAATAACTACTTGCTGCAATGTAAAAAAAAAGTACCAGATGTAGTGCATGCTTTGCAAAAAATGAAAGACGAGGTTGAGTTCAATTTAAGTGTAAAGAAAAAAGAAATAACTTTTAGACGCATATTTTGTAAAAGAGTTGAATTGAGAAAATAGAAGTTTTCAAGAAAAAAAATTGTTGAATATTACGAATTATATATCTTTTGTTTTGTTAATTATTAGTTTATATTTTTATTGGGCCCTAAAATATTTGAAAACAAAATTATTATCACATGCATTTAACGAGATTATTAATGGAGGATTCTTATAAATACCATCATATTTATTTGTAGCATAACTTAACATATAATATGAATGATAGTATATCCTAACTTTTTTAAGTGTGACATGAATAAATATAACTTTTAAAAGTGTGGCAAACGTGTAATTTTCTCATTATTAATTTAGTACATTGGCCCAACTCGGGACCAAAAGTTTTTATTATATAAGCGAGGTTATTAATTTATCGAACATTTATTTATCAAGGTTTTACTGTACAATGTATGAAAAAACACCGAAGCTTGATCTCACAATTAAAAATCCTAATAGAGAACCAAAGAGTCTTTCTCTACTAGGGTTTACTATTTAAGATTTTTAGAGTGGGTATGGCGCTACCCCCTCTCCCTATGGGTCCAAAGCCAGACACTGCCTCCGAGCTAGCTGCTAGAACTCGAGCTCACAAGAAAAGGAGGTTGGATCACGTTCAGGTCAAGGGAGGAGGAACTACAGGGCAACGAGAACATCTCATGTACCGAGGTGAGTCAAAGTGGAAGCTGGTGGACTTTTATGCCAGCTAGGTCGAGGGTGGCTCTTATGGTAGGCAAGAGCGACAATGAAAGTGTAATTGGCAGATTTAAGGGCTAGGCTTTAGTTGTGGTTAGTGGTAGAAGGAAATTCGTACCCAACAGGGAGAGGGAGAGCATGCCAAAGACGCCTGAACTTTGGCTACTACTGGAGAAGGAGGGAAGCAATGGTCAAGGAACCATGACGGTGGAGTTCTTTGACAAAACCGACTTTACCTTGTCTGTTTGGAGAACAGGATGGAAGGAGTAGGCAGTGGCAAAGAGGATCATCAGAGACCGGCGCAGCCGACAAATGATTTAAAAGGGAAGAGATGGTGGCGATAGTGGAACAAATCCAGTCAGGGTGGGTCCTCCTTGTTTTTATATTTGTTTGCATCCTAGGTCTGCTTTTGTTTTCTTTTTTAGTATGGAATAAAGGAGGTGGTCTTCCTACCTTTGAGTTTGATTTGGTTTGTACACCCCCTTATTTGCAATGTGGTGTATGGTTATTGTTGGCTAAAATTGTATCTAGGCCAAAATGTTAGTGCCCTCACTTTAGGGAAATTGGTTTTTATTGATTGGCTATGTCCATCGACAATTGTAGAGTCTGACTCTGAGCTGTTGATAAGCTTTGTCATTTGTGTCAAGCGGGTCTCCCCTTATGGGTCTCGATGTTGTCAGTTATTGTTGTGTTGCAATTGTAATCTAGTGGATCTAATCGGTATTTGGGATCTTTGGTGCCTAGTGGACTACTGTATTGAATTTTTGCTTATACTAAATTTTAGTTTAATGAAGATTCAATTTCTCAAAAAAATTAAAAATTGTAACGACAAAGTTACATAAAAAGTAACTCCATCTAATACTTCGGCTCATAGATCTTCATTTGAAAACAACACACCAATATACCCCACATTCTCTACTTTTTAACAATTAAAAGTATGTTTAGGAAATTAGTTAGAACTAAAAAATTATGGTATGTGAGAGTTTTACAACATAGAAAACTTTTGATTTTCAGTGTAGCATATAAAAACTTTTACATTGTAATAAACTGAACTTATTTTTCTAACGTGCTTCCCAAACAAAGCCTATGTATTAAGTGAAATATTCTAATAATATATGTCTATTTTAACAACGATAAAAGAAGATAATCCCAAATTTTTCAAAAAAGCCTTAACTTACAACTTTTTTTTTTAAAAATATAACTTAGTAACTTTTATCGGCCATAAGATGGTTGTTTTATCTAAATAGGGAGATAAATCAATGCCTTTTTTTTTTTCAATGACCCATTTCTATTAAGATCTTGTGGTTTTGACAATAGGAGAATGCAAAATCTCTTTTTGCTTGCTGTATGTTTAAGGTTTTATTGACCTACTATGATATCTGATGTTGTAAATCAAAATGTTTATCCTTTTAATTCATTCATGTGCACCTCGCGTGGACCTCAACGATGCTACTATACGAAAAGTTAACCAAAGAATCAATTGTGTACATTTTGAAAATTTCAATGTAGTATCCAATTTAAAACAAAAAGTTAAGAGTCAATATGAAATAACAAGTATTCTTTTAAGGTCATTTATATTAATAACCTTTACATTAAAGATGATGTTCATAGATGTACATGACAGACTAAAACATTGTTCATTAGCTGATTATGACTAATAGCATATGTCATAGGCTACCTATTTGAATTTTAATTGGTAATGTATATTGGTATATCTCAGCATCTATTTGGAGAATGGCTTAGATCAATTAGATTAAACTTAAACAATATAAAACTCTTAATTGTTACAATATTTTTAATTAATTGATTGAAATCAAAATTCTCAAATAGTATATCAATTTTTCATCAATGTAAATTTTGTCATTTACTGTATTATCATTTATGTCAATATTTACGGTATACTAAATTTGATGAAAAATTAGCCACTTAAGTACAATATATGACAAACTTTGTCTTTGCTTTGTGTCAGTTGGCACATTAACTCTTTTTTGTTTTTCTTAGAGGATGATAAATTGACCTTTTCTTTTAATAATTAAAACATTTTTATTTTTAGTTTATTTTTAGTTTATTTTAATATCAAAAGTTTGTTTTCAAAGATTTTAAATTTCAAATCACTATAACAAAAAAGCAAATATAATATTTAAAATAATATTGTGTATTATAATGTAACATAAAATATTATATTAAATATGTTATTTTTACAATTTTTTTAAGTGAAAAATTTAGCTTTGGTATTGCTGTTGTACTTTGAAGATGGTCTATTTGACTTGGAACTTGCCAATTCACACATCACATGCCAAAAATTTCAAACAATGAAAGGCCCTAGAGTCCTAGCTAGTGCTCGAACTTTTTGTGCTGTTTCATCTTTAAAGGTCAAAAAGTTGTTCCGCGTTCAACGACCACACGTTGATGGCCTTCGCTCTGTCACTCGATCATTCGCAACCTTCTGTACCACATATTTTTACCGTAATTTGTTGATTCCAAAACTCAGCCCAAAGAAACAAATTATAGAGTTCTGGTCCCCTCATCTCATTTCTTCAAATCAAAGCCACTGTCACTCTGGCTTTTCACTTTCTCACTCGCTCACTTTCTTTCTTCGAATAGTGCCTTTTTCTCTTTCTAGCTAAATAGTTTGCCTCTGGGTAAGGATTCTGTTTTTTTTTTTTTTTTTTGGGCCTTCATATTTTGCTTGAGAAAAAAAAAAAGATCATTATGCCATCATACAAAATGGCCCATAAAAAAAAATTCCTAGACCCACTAGTAAAACCGAAAGAAACTGATCCGATTCTATACTTATAAATAAATAATGCCCATATGTACCTCTTTTCTCTGGCAAAGTTATTCTCTCTCTCTCTCTCTCTCTCTCTCTCTCTCTCTTTCTCTCTTTCCCCTTTTGACACTTCTCTCAAAACTCCTCCAATGGCGAAAGGGTTCACCCTGTCGGCACTGCGCGACTGGTACCTCCGGTGGCAGTTCTCATGGGCGGGCCTAAAATCGACGACGACGGACCTGGGCGAGGGCACCATCATGCACTGCTGGGTCCCGCAGAAACAGGCCGAGTCGAAGCCGAACCTCCTCCTTATCCACGGCATCGGAGCCAGCGCAATGTGGCAGTTCAACGACTTCGTCTCCCCACTTATCGGACACTTCAACCTCTACATCCCTGACCTCGTATTCTACGGCGAGTCGCGGACGACCCGACCCGAGAGGTCCGACAAGTTCCAGGCCCAATGCGTGGCGGCCATGATGGAGGCGCTGGGGGTGAAGAGGATGCACGTGGTGGGGCTCAGCTACGGCGGGTTTGTCGGGTACTGCCTGGCGGCGCAGTTTAAGGAGAGGGTGGAGAGGGTTGTGCTATGCTGCGCAGGGGTGTGCATGGAGGAGAAGGACATGGAGGAGGGGATGTTTCAGGTGCGGAACGTCGACGAGGCTGTGTCTGTGTTGCTGCCGCAGACGGTGAACAAGGCAAGGGACTTGCTGAGGATAACGTTTTACAAGCCCCATAAATTCATTCCCGGATTTTTCCTCAATGATTTCATCAAGGTTAGTGGGTTTTCGTCTATTGCTATGTGATGAAACTTTAAGGTCGGTTTGGTTGTCAAAAAGTTGATTCCGCAAACAGTGAGAATATAAATTTTGCATAAATATTAAAAAAAAAAAGAAAAGAAAACCCCTATTTTATCGAAACGTTATTAAATTTAAAGAGTGAAAAACTGAAAATACACAATTACCTTTAAGTTACTAGTATTAATATAATTTTCTTTTCTTTAACGATAAAATTAAATTTTTCAAAAAAAGAGAGGGAAAAAAAAAAAAAAAAAACCTTGGCAGGCCAAGGGGCTTACAAGGTGGGTCTCTCATCAAACTGGCGAGGGTCTTCGTGGCTCAGTTGGGCGATGCCACAATGGTCCCATGAGAGATCCATCCGCAGGCCGCAAACGGGTGGGGGTCATGCTGTTGTCGCACTCGGCGGCTAGGCCCAAGGGTCTTGCAACATTTCGACCTTTTATTTGACCAAAACTAAACTTGATTTCTAATAATCGAAAAAGGAGCATTAGCTTTTTCTATTTTTCTGTGTGATTAAGCAACATTATTCAGTCTTACACGTACATTGAACCTCCTCCAAACTAGTTATCTGAAAGCAATGCGGGTTTGGTTTTTAGGTTTGAGAAAAAAAAAGAAGAGAAAATAATGTAATAAAAAGGTTTAAATTATAATTTAAATTTATATATCAAACAGAAGTTGCTTTTGATGTCTTTGAATCTAAAGCTTTTTGTCTTGTTTGAAAGTATTTAGATGATTTGTGAAAAAAAGTGTTTTGACTTTTCAAATGAGTTTGTAGTCAATAGAAATATAATTTTTTAAAAAGGTATTATTGAAATAAATTTTTTAACTTATATACTTTTTAAATAACACGGTAATTCATGTTGTATTGCTTCTTAAAAAAATTTAACATTATTTGAACCAATTTAAGTTTCTTTAAAAATATAATTCTAAATATTTATTAGAAAGCTACACCTTTGCTTTCTCATTTTGTACCCGCGAAAAACACAAACAAAACCTCTGCCTAGTGGTTTTAAGACCAAAAAAAGGGTAGCAAGCTTAATGCTGACTTAGAATAATAAAGCCCAAAACATGTTAAGAATGTCAAGATCCGAAAGGTCTTAGTAGGCATGTCTGGTCTTTGTTAGATTATTGATACTAGGTGAAGCTCAAACTGTAGACCGGAGATCTTAGAACTATAGGCATGTGCCACGTTTCTAAGCTTCAATACCTCTGGAACCTTGAAGATTACCAAATAGGGAATTGGTTGAGGAAGAGCACGGACCTTGACTTTTGTCACGTGTAACTGTTCGAATAGGGGCAGTTGAAGAAAGTCTTCTTTCTTTTTTTTTTAAGTAATGGCATGTGCAGGTTTACGAAAGTCATTTGGGACATGTTGACAAGCCATAAGACTTCCTTCTTGTTTGTGTGTGTTTGTTTTATTATTTTCTTTTCCAAGGCTAATTGTTGTACCACTAGCTTTCTTAGAAAACTGCAATATGTGGATAAAATCAAAGTCGACATGAATCAAAGTAGGTAGGATCATATTAGGCAGGATTTGAATTAACATATATTATTTATCTGTGTTACACGATTCAGAATCAGAGTTGTTAATCAAACCCACAATAAGAATAAATTGTTATATATTTAATGATATAACCTATAAATAAATTTGACGACTTGAATATAAAATGGATAAATTGTATACTTGTTATAATAAATCAATCCGAAATAAAATAATTAATATAATTCCAAGATAATAAAATAATAATTTAAGCAATGTAATTTTTTAAAAAATAAAACAAAAGTTTGAACATAAACAAAAATTGAAAATAAAGTATGAAAAATTAAACTGTGTTATTTTATTCTAATAGAAAAAATTGTAATGAAATCAATAATAATTAGGATAACTGTCTTTATATTATACACATAAATGAATAATTTTAGGCCGAGAGTATTTTTTTTATTTAATATTTTGTAAGTAAATTAAAAGGCCGCTTTGCGTTTTAGTTACAACTGAAGTTTTAAGTTTAAGAACTATACGTGAGAATTTTATTGTAGCATGTGGGAGTTTTATACTCTAACTATTTAGAACTAATTAGTTTTAACTAAAGTATCATACGGGTGCTAAGGTTAAAATAAAAATTTAATTCCATCAGGATTAAAAGTCACAATTCGGACGAGCATGAAATTGTCAATCCTAATTTGTGTCGCATCCTTTTTCTAACTTCGATTGCACTAGGTTCACTCTCTCGTACAGAAAGTTTGATCCCATTGATGGTGCTTTGTCGGGTAGTTGGTAAAGGTTAATCAAATTAATTGGAGAACAGGAGTAGGAACTGCTGAGTGGTAGTGGGTAAAAATAATGTTCGTAGAAGGACACTTCCATTTATTTTTTCATTCATATATATATATATATGTATATATTTTTAATCTATGTAGAGACAACATGCATGTCACATCATTGGTAGGGAATGTTTAATGAAAAAGAAAATGGTTGTTTGGTATTTTTCGCCGGCCTTATAGTATTTCTAGTGTCACTTGCATTGCGCTCGTTTGTATCACCGGTGTACTTGTTTTCTTTTACTTTAAAATTCAACTTGCATTTTTAAGGCCACTAAAAGAAACCAATTCAAACATCAAATAGGATAAATACTTCTTATAATTCGAAATCGTTGCTTCTTTGGAGGATTAAAGGAACCGTAAAAAAAGAGGTCTTTGATCGAAAAATAAACATCTTTGATTATTAAAAGGGATTTTTCCGTCCCCTAAACCGGGTATAATATATATATATATTTAATAGGATAAATTTTACAACTTTCTCCTGAATTCTAGCACTTGTGTTAAATTACTTTCAAATTTTAAATGTATATATTTTACCCGTGGTCTATGTTCCGTCTCTAAATTGACCACCCCTCCCCCCAAATGGACGGAAAACCTGAGCTTTAAAATATGAGATAGTTTGGTATAAAGTTTTGTTTTCTTATTGCCCTTTCCTCCAAAATACACCATTTATGTGCCAAAAGTCTGGTATATTAGCTTGTTACGGCTAGTAGATGCAAGAAAAGAGGGAAAGGCAAAAAAAAAAAAAAAAAGAAAAAAACATGGACAGGGAGAAAATATGGTGAGAGAAGTGACAACGGAAGGAAGCAACAACAAGGGTAGAGTAAGTTCTTTTGATATGGAGACCTATAAGTTTTTTTTGGAACCTTTTTTTTTTTCTCTCTTTGCCTCTATGAGGAAGTTTTCTTTTTCTTTTTTTTTTTTTTTCGTTAAGCTAAAAGTTTGTTCAAGGAGATAAATTCTTGGTTTTAATATGCATATGGAAATGAATGTTTTTTCCTCTTGTCAGAAGTTTTTTTGGAATCTTCAAGTAATTAAAATTTAGTATAAACAAAGATTTAAAATAGCTATTTACTAGGCACCAAAGATCTTGAATATCGATTGGTTCCATCAGATTACAATCATAGTTTAGAGATAACTGACGACGTCGAGACATATAAAGATAGACCCTTTCAACACAAATAACAGAACTTAAAAACGGCTTAAAGTTAGTTTCCACAACTGTCGATTGATGACGTTAATCGATCAAAACCAATTTCACCCAAATGAGAGCAAGCTATCATTTTGACCTAGACATAATTTTAGCCAACAAAATCCACACATTTCAACAGCCTCAGAGATGAGAAACCACCTCCTTTATTTCATATAAAACAAATAGACAAACACAGTTACAAAATAAAAACAAAGCTGGAAACTTGGAAAAATCCACCAAACTTGGGGCGATCCACTGCTGCCACCACCACCCCTTCCCCTTCTATCTATGTGTGGGTTGGTCCGATCTCTCGCGGTCCTCCCCTTTGCCACCGACTCCTTTTGTCCCTTTTGCCAATCCGGTGAACTAGGCTCGGTGTCTTCGGAAAGCTTCTCTAGCAAAGATCCACGCCCACTGTTGCCCTCCTCCGTCGGACGCCGCTGAAGCCCAAGCACCACCATCGTGCCCCTTCTTCCCCCGTAGGGTTCTTTCCTTTTGGCCGTATCAGGGGGCCTGCCTCCAGATCTTCCTTGGACCACAACATCTTGGCTACTACTAGCCACATTAAACTCCCCCATTCCCACGGGCTTAGAATTTCATCAGGCTTCTCGCCACCTCGCCCCGGCAAACGGTGGACCCTCCCTTTGCCCTAGTACGTACGGGCAAAATTTGAAAAAAAGGCCAAACAAAATTTGAAATTGAAGAAATGACCTCTTTCTTTTTTTTTAACCAAAAAACACGTTTTTTAGAGCAAGTAAGCTGCTCAAGTTTTTTTCAGAAAGATAAAAAAAATGACTGTAGCAAGCAAATGAACCTCAACAGGAAGAAAAAAAAATTGGAATCATTTTGATGCCTAAAAAGCTATTTCTTTTAGTGTCAAAAACTGATAAAAAAAAAAGTTATTGACCAAAAAATATTTTTTGAAAAGTTTACTTTTAAAAATCCCCCCTAGTAGGCCTCCATTTCCAGCCGGTATGCAAAACGGCCTTCCCCTCTTGTGGGCCCCAGTCCCAGTGGCTAGCCCAGGTTGGGACCGTTGCTTGGGCCCGATAGTTATGCAATCATAGGGATAAACTGCTTTGAATATTGGGAGCTGCAAACGATATTTTTTTTTTGAAGTTATATCTTTTTATTGCAAAAATAGATTCTTTAATTTGTGTGTATTTATAAATATATATTTTAGATTTGTTATTCTCGAATTTTTATAATTTTTCTTAGATTTTGTCTTTTTGATTAATTTTTGTTTGCTAAGCCAAAATGATGATCATACAAAGTATAAGAGAAAAGAGAAAAATAAAAACCTTTGTTTTTTCAACCCTAATTCCGAATAAAATGCTCAAATTTAACCAGGTAGTTGAAAGGATAAAACAAATTTACTCCTTTGCCCCTATCAACTGTGCGTCACTTGTGACATTTCAAACTTTTTTTTTTTACAGAATCAGATGTAAGGTGGAAATTTAGAGACGAAACATAGATCGGGGCAAAAATAGATATGTTTTGAAATTTTGGGGATATTTTGATACAAGTGTCAAAAATTTAGAAAGAATTTGTGAAATTTACCCTCTTATATATATATATATATTATTTAGACAAGGGAACCAAAGAGAGATCTTATAGTACGACAGACATTTTTATGCTATTATGTTATTTTAATCGTTGGATCAACTTCTCAATAGTAGACTATTTACTGAGTGTTCATGTAAAAATTTATAATGCACAACGTAGAATTGCTCTCTCATATATTAGATAGTTGAAAAAACGGTATTTATCATTAGGATAAAAATACATGTTCTACCGTAAGCTTTGTGCAGAATAAATTATTACCGAACGAAAAGTTAAAACCTATGCCCGGACTCCTACATCAATCCCCTTTGGATGAGAATCTCACATTATTGTCCAATGGTGAAAGCATCACTATAAAGTATAATTAAATTGTATCTTTTACTTTGCCAATCCTATAGTCGTAAAAGAATTGAATGTTAGGAATACTAACTTTTTTGCCTCTGTTTTAAGTTCTTTTCAAAAACTACATTTTTGGTTTTTTTTTTTAATCTCAGTGAATTTATACTTTTAAACTAGATTAAATACTTAAATCTATATTTTACCTCGTTCAATAATTGATCTTGCACTTTACAATAACAAAATTATCTTGAAATAAAAGAGAGAAAAAACAAAAACTTCTAAAAGAAAGAAAACTAAAATTAAAACACACAAAAAAACGCATTTTTGAGGGCACTTTAGACATTTTTAGGTCAAAACCGTGGCTTAAATTTTTTTTTTTTTAGTTTTCTTATTTTTCAATTTAAGGGTATTTAAGATAATTTTTAAAGTTAAAAAAGGCAAAAAAAAGTTATAAATTTGTATATTAAATCTAATCTATAGGTATAAATTTAATGAAATTAAAAATAAAGGTATACCGATTAAAATAACCTAAACATGGTAGAAAAAGGCAAGTAACCCATTAAATAAAAGTTCTGTTTATTCTATTAACAATTTATTTGGAGCTATCATCGAAACCTCCTCTGCTGAATAATTTCCGTTTTACTTTGTGCTTTGTTTTTGCTTTTTCACTTTCACATCAAAGCAACAATCAAAAAAATCCTGGTTCATAATTTTTTTTAGTTTGTGAATGATCCATGAATTTGGTAGCCCCGCAGTTCATGTGCACGGAACACCGGCAAGAGAGGGCAGAATTGATCCATGTCTTACACAAGGATAGAAAATTGGCTGATCTTCCCAAGATATCCCAGGTTATGTACAATTCAAATTTCTTTAACATTAAAGACTTTAAATAAAAAAATAAAAAAGGCATTTCATTAAACTTCTTGCATCATCCCAAAGAATTATAACTTGGGAGAATAAAAAACCTGGAATTTCAAGGGTAGGTATTAAAAATATCTACGAATAGATTACTATTTTAACTGTTATATGTTTATCAAGATCTATTAAATTATTATTTTTTAGCCTGTTATGATTTTAAGGTGATCTCATTATCTTTGTCATACTAGTAGGGTTATATATATATATATATATATATAGACACACACGCATATACATATATACACACACGCTACCATAAAATTCTCGACAAGAAAAGGTTAGGTAGAGTTTTGTCTTCGTACAAATCTTCTTAAGATAATCTTGATTCTCAATTCAGCCTACTTTAATTATATGGGGAGAACATGACGTCGTATTCCCAATGGAGTTGGCACACCGATTAAAAAGGTAAAACCCAGAGTCCTTCAATCAAACAACATTACGTACTCATACCAAGATTCTATATTTGCACTTTTTTTCTTTGGGTTATAACAAAAAACGTTACAACATTATGTTCCTTAACGTAAATATGTAAATGGACTCATTTCTATGGGAAGCTTGTTCTCTCAACTTTCTGATGGAATCGTTATTATTTCTGCCACATAATGAATGCCTGAAATATTCTGTAGACAGTTGCATTTACAGTCTGAGTAATGTTTTTCTTTTTCTTTTTGCTTTTTTCTTCTTCCCACCATTTACAGGCACTTGGGTGAGAAGGCACAAATGGTAATTATAAAGAATGCGGGGCATGCCATGAACGCAGAGAATCCAAGAGAGATGTGCAATCAGTTTAAGTCCTTCCTCCTTGGTCCACTCCCCCACAAGGAAGAAAATGGTAACAACATCAACGGCGAAGGAAAATCGAATTTCAGTACTGATTTACTGAAATGAAATTCACCACAAAAACAAGCAATAGCGTTGTGAGTGTATGTACGTATTGATTTTGGGTTTATGAGAGGAAATGTGGTTGTGGTGTTCAAAAAAAAGGTTGTTTTCGGAATGTCCCTTCTATGTCAAAAGTTTTAATAAAGGCATAGGAAACGTGCAATTATAGAGAAGCTATGAAATCTAGCCCATCTCTGCCACAGCATCAACTCTTGGATTAATGATTCTTTTACAATTAGAAAAAAAAAAAATCCTGTAAATTACACAGCATCATATTTATATTAGCAATTATATCATTCTAAGATGACGGTGAGTCTCTACCCTGCTAGGATACTAGGGGGTAGTCCGCCGTCATACTAAAATTCTAGAAACCGGCGATCGTTGGCCGAGGACCGTTTACATCCACAAGTGATGCTTTGCAGTTGCTGGTCAAGAATGTCAGTGTATATACAGTGACACTTGAACATAGTCTACTATGCAATCGAAAAAATCTAGCCAACCGAGATTGATCGATTGGCGACTACTCTTGTGTAGTATTTTTAGAGAGAGGATAAAAAAGGAATGTATTTTGGACATTTTAGCCATATGAAAACTTCTTAATATTTTAATCTGTTAATGATAGAGAACAGAGGAGAAAGAACAAAAAAATATCTACTATTAATTTTAGTCATTAGAAAACTTCTGAGTTTTTTAATTCTTTTATTTACTGAACTTTTTTTAAATATCTAATATTAATTTTAATTATTAGTCTTCATAAAATTGTTATTTCCCTCATTCTCTTGTTATTAAATTAATGAGCAAAAAAAGTTGACAACATTGATAACAATTTGCAATTCCAAACATAATTCACATACAAGCTTAAATATTTCCATCAATCCTTTATATTATAAATATATATATATATATATTTATATAGTTTGACCAAAATATTAATTATATTAGAAAGTCTAACCTAAAAAGTATTCACGCCTATCAGTTCAAGAAAAAAGAATTCACACCAACATCCAATTACCCAAAAAATTGAAAAAAGTACATATAAAGCCATTTTTTTTTAAAGTATGTTATTAAAAATGCAACTTAAAGAGAAAGTTACGCTACATCATCAATTATATTAGTTTTTAAATAGCATAAAAATTTTCTAATTTTTTCGTTCTCATTATTCTTTACTATATTATCCATGCAAAAAAGTTTCTCTTCCGTCAAAAAAAAAAAAAAAAAAAAAGTAATTTATTCACGCGCACGTGCTCGCTCTGTCGGCCCTCTTCTCCTACAGGGCCAAAGAAGGCGCTAGAATTGGTTTGGCTATTGATTCTCCGGCTTGGGGTAGGGGTAGCGCTCAATTTCAATGTTTACTTGAGAGGATCGTAGCTAGAGGATGTTCGGTACGGGGAAAATGGCTTGCGGTCTAGGCTTCTTGGCCTTTTTGGTAAGCAAATATGGTTCAGTAGTTGTGCTAGTAGACATGCTCCTTAAATCATGGTTTTTATCTCTGTTTTTGTTCAGTTGTATGTTTTGTTTGTAATAAAGACAATGTTGTTTTCACTATGATTTATAAATATTTTGTAATAACGACATGATCTTCCTATCTTTCGATTTTACTTATATGTCACATCCATTTGAGGTGATTATCAATGGTGTGTGTTGGTAACAGGCTAGAATTATTTCTATTATGCCATATCATTTGTGATCGTAATATTTAGGTTTTGGAGTTAGTCGACTGGTTTTATCCATTGATTGTAGTAGTTCTTTATAACGATCTTTAGTCTTCCTGAACTTTTGTGTTGAACGGGTTTTCTCATTAGATCTTGGCACTTATGGTTTGCCCCAATACTTTATCCATTTTACTAGTGGTTCTAGTTAAATGTCTAGGGTCTAATCCAATTGTAATAGGTGGTCATATGCGACTATGTTTGAGTAGGTAATTGCATGCGGTTTTTGATTGTGGCTCAATGAAATATCAATAATAATATTTAATTGATTAAGAGATTAATTTAATTAAATGTTAATTATTGGAGCGTCAATTATGTTGGTCAATTCGCTCTTTGTACTAGCTTTCTATCTGATTTGGATAAGAATTAATGGAATCTTATCAACACTATGGTCTCCCTGAATTACATAGAAATGGCCAGTCAAATTTTCTAGACAAGGTATAAATGCATATCAATAATCTTGGGCATGGTTGGCTTGGTTCCATGCGATGCAAATATTACATGCCATCACTATAACAAAATTGTTAATAAACAACAAAATTTTCATGATGGTTCTTGAAAACCGTTGTTTTTACTCATTAAAAACATGGCACGGATAAGAAATCTAAAAATCATTGTAGAATCTTGAGATTCCATGATGGTTTACAGAAATCGTGATCATTTATATCATGAAGGTTACGGTGATCTTTTTTTTTTTTTTTTCATAAAGATTTATTTATTTATTTATTTTTTAAGAAAAACTGTAATCTAATGTTGAGGCTTCAAAAATAGTTTTTTAAAAAACTATCATAGAATCCTTTAAAACCGCTCAAAGTTTCTAACCCTTCGTTGTTCCTTTCTCCAAAAATTTAAAACCCTGCCTAACATTTCAAACCATTTACTATCTCTCTCTCTCTCTCTCTCTTACTTGTGAAACCTAGATACTCTCCCTCTAAAACCATCTCCCCCTTCGACCACCATCCCTTCATCACCACCCACCTGTCACTCTCCCATTGTCAGCTTTATTACTGTCACTTCCCTTCTCTTGCTTTTTCTTTCCTTCTTTGTCTCTTTCTCTCACTCTCCCTCACATTCTCCATCACTATCCTTAACCTTGCACGGCTCGTTGCCATCCTCTAGCTCATGCAGCTTGTTGCTTATGTGTAATACCTGAAGAATTTTCAAGTTTATTACACTTATAATATTAAAGGATTATGTTAAGTAATATATATGTAATGAGGATTAGTATTTAAATCCAATTTTATAATAAATTCTATAAGGATAAATATAAGATTTTTTTTAGGATTTAAAAATTATACTATAGTTCTAAATAAAGAAAGAATGATATGAAAATAAACTATGAAGCATAATTGTTGCAGAATATATTGCAACAAATTTTAATATAGAAATATAGTAAAAAAAAAAATATTATATAGAAAATATGAAAATTATACGGCATAAAAATTATGCAGCATAAGGATTATACTGATAAAGTTAAGCAGTATCTAAATTATACTGCATAAAGTTATGTAGTATAAAAATTAAACTGTATAAAGTTAAACAATATATGAATTATACTGTCTGGAGGATGTAGATTAGTATGGGAGGTTGTGGGACCTCATAAACTGTATATAAAAGCATACTGATATTGTGGCAAAAATGCTGAGTGTAAATTTAGATTGTGTAAAGATATGTGGGACCCACCAAAGTGACACCCAAAAAGTGAAAATTCATGCACACCTTGACATAGATAATCGGTTTCGGTGTATGGAGGAGCAAAGCTTTTAATTTGCAATTTAGCTCAAAACTAAGTTATTTTGCAAATAAGGACCAAAGACAAAGTGACACTTTTGAGATGAAGAATTGGCCACATCTCTCTCTCTATGTGGAAACGATTTTGCCACAAATTAGAATGCAATTTTTTTTTTCTTTTTATACAATATAGTCCCCAATGTGATGACTTTACAGGTCTAGGGGTGCTTTTGAGAATTTACCATTTTGACTCCGTTATTTTTGCATGAAAACTTGAATAAATGCTCCCATTTTTCTCCACACAAAATCACCCGCCGCTTGTCCTCTAGATCCTCAAGATTTTGATGGTTTAAGCCTCCAAATCATTTAAGGAAGCAAGAACAAAAGTTATAGAGGAAAATTAACAAGTTTTAAGGTAAAAGTCGTAAGTTTTTCTTTTGTGTACTAGGGTTTTTGTTTAAGTTTTTAATGGCATTTTTATGGTATGATATAGACTTGATGTCAAGGGTTTTGAAAAGCTTTCATGTACTAAAAGAGAGGACTAACATCTCGGGATTGCTTAGGTAAAATTCTAGTCCTTGAAACTGAGTTAAAATTTATGATTTTACTAGGCATATCAAGTGTTTGATGTGTATTATGGACTATGGCATGTAAGAAAAACACTATGGCATGTTTAGTTTATGTGTTATATTGATGGTAATGAGATTGGATAGTTTCAAAACTAGGTTTTGAGCAAAAGCGAGGAAGTATCACATAAACATAAACCTTGAGCACTCTAAGCATTTGGTTAAATGATTCGGATCGCGGCATATAAAAGGAAAGTTATGGCATGATTAGTTTAAATATTAAGTGCTTGATAAAATATTTGAAAGTGTTAAAATGAAATTAAACCCTAGAAAATCAAGCTATGATTAGTTTTGACAAAAAAAAAAGAAAAAGAAGAAGCTATTTAAGAGCATTTTAAAATACTTAAGTATTTGAGGCACTTAGAGGCTGAATTATTTTCTATGTTTAACATAAGATTTATTGAAAACATTGAGCTGACAATTTTTGTAAAGAAATCCCACTCGAATTTCAATTAAAACAAGCCAAAAAATGTTGATTTTTGTTTTACCCATCCAAAAACTCTATGAAGATTAATGATTTTAGAAAATATTAAAACACAAAAGTTATATATCTCAATGAAAAAGTTAAAGGCTATAGATAGTTTATGAAAATTTGGCACGGATTTTAAGATATGAGTTTTACGAGATTTAGATCACAAAATTTTAAAACAATGGAAAACGTTTTAAAGTAAAAGGATTTTGACCCAATGAGCTTTGATAAGTTTTAATCCTTGCGAAAGAACTAAGCACATGGGTCTAAAGTGGTTGTTTTTGGTTCTAAGGGCAAAAATATCAATTTTGTGTTTCAGGCCAAAACAGTAAAATCGTGTGAAATTGAATTTTTTACTATGCAAAGTTGCTTTTCTAAACTACTACGAACAAGCAAGTAACCATCAGTTTTAAAAGCTCAAAAGAATGTGAGAATTTTCTAAGAAAGCACATTTAGGGCAAAATTATCAAGATTTTCATTTTATAGGTCTAAACCATAAAGTTTTGAAAAACTAGGATTTTTACAAAAATAAAACCGATGTTTTGTTTTTTACGCCATTATGAGTAGCAAGGAAATAAAAGTTTTTATTTAAATGGGTTCATAATGTTTTCTAAGACTAGTAAAAAGCAAAATGGTCATTTTCTATAGAAACGACTAAAACGGACCTCGAAATGTCCGATTTAACAAAATGCCTCTTAGTAGAAATTTTTCCATAATCAATAAGTAGCATAATGGTAAAGTAAAATGAGAAGTCTAGTCACAGAGCATTTGACTTACGTAACATACGAATAACTCGTTAATGGTAAAATCATCGTTTTACATGTAATGATTAAAATAGGGTCCTCTCGCTTCGATTTAGTTAGTGCCCTTAGACGAAAAGTGTTCCGTATCATATTCGGTAACAAAACCGTCAAGTAAGATGAGAAATGTGATTAAGGATTGAACAAGTTAAACAATAAAGAAGTAAACCAATAGTGTAAATTCGGATAGTTAGCTAATAGTCGGGTGTGTTGTTTGAACATAACACAAAAGCCAACTAGTAAAAGGAAAAGCGAATGAAATAGGAATGCTAGAGTTATGTCTATGTAAGTTTCAAACCTCACCTATGGCATAAAACAAATTATTTTTAAATGCTTTAAATATGTTTGTAATAATTATGCGTAATTTTTTTAAAGACCAAGTCATGATTTGCAGTGTGTTTCATTTGCTATGTTTAATGTTTAATATTAAGTTACAGCATAAGGTATATTTAGCATTTGATATACTTGTTAAAGTTACAAGAAAGTAAACAAAAAATGTTAATTAAGTGTTGTATTAACCTCCTTGATGTGAGATTTACAAGTTAGGTTAAAGTTATGATTTCGTTGTTCGATAGTCTTAAGTCTTCTATAAGGGAAGCATTATAATTGATGATGTTGGTATGAAGACTTAAGCCCACAAGATAAACAAAGGATAAGAATGATAATAGAATGTTCATAAATGAGCATAAATAGAATCATACATTATAATCATGCTTCCATTTCTTTCCATGAAATGTTTATAAAAAACATTTTAAGAAATTTTTTTACGAGAAGTGTTTATGAGAAACATTTTATAAAAAATGTTTTATGAGAAAGGTTTTAATAGAAATGTTTCATGAGAGAAGTTTTATGAGAAAGTTTATAAGCAAAGTTTTATGATAAATGTTTAAATGTTTTATGAGATTATGTTTGAACTTACTGAACGAAAACTCATTACAAGTTCCTTTATGCTGCAGGTAGTTTTATAAAAGACCAAAATGACTGGTTAAAGAGCTCGGTGTTGTGACAATAGATGCGATGGTTGGGTATAGATACCACTACAGAAGTTTTATACTATGAGGAAAGGAGCTTCCGTTGTTTTAAAAAAAGTTTTAAAGGTTTCAAAAAAAGTGAATGTTTAAAGAAATGTTTTACAAAAAGTATTTTAAAATGATATGCTTTTATGAGCTGTTTTAAATGATTACAAGTTAGTTTTTGTTTATGTCTCAGTTTATATTGCAACAGTTTTAAGTATGTTTAAAAAAATTACTTCATATTTTCTTACTAATAAGTAAGATAAAAGTTAAAAAATGATGTTTAAGCAATCTAAATGACGTCCCAAAAAGGCAGTCATTACACTGCGTCTCTCATGCTCATGTCGCCGGCGTCAACCGTTAGTGCATTCTTGTTGTTGTTTCATCATTGTTAATTGTTTATCTATTTAATATATGGTCTTTAAGTTATTTAGTTTTAGTTTTAAGTTAGTTAGAATTTTGTTTTTAGTTAATTAGTTTTGTAATATAATGCTGTATGGTTTATGTTTTGTAATCTAAGTTATTTATTGATGATTTTAGTTAGTATATAGATTCGGTTTATGTTATTTAATGTATTGATTTGGTTTTTTTTTGTTTTGGTATATGGATTGGTTTTATGTCATTTAATGTATTGATTTGATTTGTGATTGTTGTATTTTTACAGTTTTTCTTGTAGCCTCTAGGATTGTAGCCCTAGATATCCAAGCAAATAAACTTTAATATAATTGTAAGTACCCATCTCATTATTTTATTCCTCATTGTTCAATTTTGTTTGAATTTTAGTTTGTTCAAAGTTTGTTCAATTTTTTCATGACCAACATTTACTTATCCCCTTTTAAAATGGATTAATAAGTGGTTTTGTGTAAATATTTGATTTTATTATCTAGGCATGTTATAGATAACTCACCGGATTAGCCACCTATATTTTTTTCTCTCTTTTTTTTTTAATGGACTAAAAGTCTGTTATGGCATGTTAACTTTCCACGACAATTTTTAAGAAAAAACATGGTGGAAACTTTGTGAGCTACAAAAATACGCACCAAATGGGCTACAAAAATATGTACCAAAGTCCATGTTTTCACAACAATTAAAAAACCATATCATGAAAAATCGTCATAAAATCCATCATTTCTAGCAATATAAATTCTACTTATGTGACGATATGAATATTAGTTACACATGTAGTATTTGTTTAATTGTTAAAATAAATATTATGTTGTAATTATTTGTTTTCATTATTAAAACAAATAATTATCATAAGTTTGAAAAAAAAGAAAATTAGTTCAGGATAAAATAAAGTAAGGCACAAATAATTTTCTTAAACATGAAATAAGAAAGAGAAGAAACACTAGTTTTGAAGATGATGAATGCTTCCGTCTCTCGACTTCGCGGTTCCTTTCCCCCACCAATTCTTCTTTCTGACTTATTTTACCTTGAAATGCCTGCCAAAAGCTCTCTCAAAAGTCTTTCTCTATCTTCCCAATTAATCTTAAAAGTCTTATTTATAGGTTTAGAGTAAAGTAGAAAACTCGATGAAAATTCAGAATTTTTTCGGATTTCTTCGCACTTGACGTGCTGCAACACCACTATTGGGTGCTGAAGTGCTATGTCCTCTAGAACTATGTATCAGAAATATGCTCTAATTAAGCTGGCGTTTTATTCAAGATAATCGCCCCTTTTTTGTTTATTCTTTTCTTTTCAAATCATACACGCCATCACAAGAAGAAAAACAACCCCAATTTAATGTGTCTGAAATAAGCAGGCCACATGACGGGTCTTTATTCGTTATCTGGAGCTAGGTTGGGGTCTGTGCCGACGTGGCGTAGCAGTGTAGAATGAGAACTAGGCGCACGAGAGCTGCACTGAACCACACTACACCGGATCTCAGGCTGCCGCTAGAGATGCTGTAACCTGTTTGATAAGGTGTTTGGAAGAATGGTGGGAACCAATTATTAGAACCACTTTCACTGTAGCATGTAAGAGCTTTATACTGTAGCAATTTTTTTTATTGTTACTGTAACATATGAGAGCTTTACACTGTTCATAACTGAGTGGTTAGAACCACTGCCAAACAAAGGGTGAATCTGAATTTTGAGTCCTCTTTAAAAGCATCAATTATCGAATTGCTTATTTTGTCTAATCAACCTAATAAAATAAATAATAATGAAACAAAATCAAATTAAACCAAATTAAATTAAATTAAAACAAATTAAATAAAATTAAACAAAATTAAAAATAAAATAAAACAATTAAATAAAATGGAAATAAAATTTCAAAAAATAGCCAACTTTAAGACCAAAGAGATTCAGAAGAACTCCATTTTATAGAGTTATTGCATCAAAATGAATCATACACAAAATTACTCAATAGAGAATTATAAAGTGATCGTCTAAAAGTAGCATGGAATATACTATGTATAGGCTTACTCTTGCTATAATTGGCTTTGGATCATAATATGTTTGACACAATTAAATGATTAATAATTATGTCATTTTTGTGGTGATTGTCTAATAAAAATAGATATGTCATTTACAATGCAATTATATATGGAATAATAGAAGAGATCATATGATTTATTAAACACAAAAAAATATAAATTTTAAGCTTGATTAGATTTTAGTTTTTTTTTTTCAGTAAAGTGGTCAATTAACATGTCAAATTAATAAAGTGAAATGAATTATAATTGTATCAATCATATTTCCTCCCTAATTTAAATAATTGTACAAGATAGCCATGTCAATTGATAAACATGTCATATTTGAGATGAAATTTTTTAACATGTACTCCAATAATTAAGTTATGTTGGAGTTGATCTTTTTGGACATGATTGACAAATGAAATGACAAGTTAATACCAGTTACCATCCCTACATTTTAAGGATTACTTATCTATCAAGAAAAATAAAAAGTACAAAGTAACAATTCAACTGAAGACTTATGTGCCATTTAATGTTTGGGTTGAGGTAAATATAAATTATGTAGACGGTTTTAAACTAATTAAAACATTTATATTTAAACTTTTTTTTCCTCCAAGTTCATACGGTTTGATTAATTTTTTATGGTAAAAAAATTTTAGTTCTCATTTGCTTCATAAAGTAATAATTTTTTAAACATCAGTTCTTCTTATAAACTTAATGTTATATTTTATTTTCATTATAAATCTTACATTTTAAACGTTAGTTCAAAACTACCATTTAAGCTACATTTAGAACTTACAATATAAACTATAAAATTCTAACCATATCATTATAAACTCATACATATCAAACAAACCCTTATTTATGAGATTTTTCCTTAAAAAATATTTCAAGACTACAATTATGGGCCATCTTTTCATCCTGAGAAACTAAATAAATAAATAAAATCTCGTTAATAATGTAAGTTTTGAAATTATTAAATTTGATCAAAATTTTTTTATATATTTTTTTGTAAATTGAACTGTTAAAAGACAGATGTCAAGAAATTGTTTTTCGGTTTCAATAAAAAATATTGCGTAATTAAAAAGGACATTTACGAACTTTTCTTCTTCTTTTTTTTTCCTGGTCACTTTATCCACACGTAAAATCATGGTGTCCTCCTCTTCTGGTCGCTATCATTAATTTTGTCTACAGTCCTCGTCCTCTTCCACCCAAGATCAACAAACTCTCCCTATCCTTTCACTGATCTCTCGTTTCCCCGTCTCCAATCAGTTCACTCCATCGTCGAGCTCATAAATTCCTCAAATAATGGCGAAAGGGTTCAGCATAGCGAAGGCGCTTGAATGGTATCTCCGACGGTGTTTCTCCCATGCCGGGCTGAAATCGACAACGACCGACTTCAGCGATGGCACAATCATGCGCTGCTGGGTCCCAACCCACCACTCTGACTCCAAACCCAATCTCCTCCTCATCCACGGCTTCGGCGCCAACTCAATGTGGCAGTTCGATGACCTCGTCGCGCCGGTCGCCCGCCACTTCAACGTCTACATCCCCGACCTCCTATTCTTCGGCGGGTCAAGAACGACCCGACCCGAGAGGTCCGAGTTGTTCCTGGCTCAATGCGTCGCCGATTTGATGGAGGGGCAAGGGGTGAAGAGAATGCACGTGGTGGGGCTGAGCTATGGCGGGTTTGTTGGGTATAGCTTGGCGGCGCAGTTTAAGGAGCGGGTGGAGAGGGTGGTGCTATGTTGCGCCGGGGTGTCGGTGGAGGAGAAGGACGTGGAGGAAGGAATGATTAATGGGATGAGCGTGGAGGAGCTGGTGAATGTTTTGCTGCCGCAAACGCCCGCGAAGGGGAGGGAGTTGCTGAAGTTGTCGTTCTACAAGCCCATCATCAAGTTTCCAAATTTTTTGCTCAAGGATTTTATCAAGGTTAGTGGTGTTTTCTTTTTTCTTTTTTCTTTCGATTGATTCTGTTAAGGAAGCATTTGCGAAACCGCAATGAAACATAAAGAAAGGGTAAAGATTAGAAGTGAAAGTAAGATAATAAGAACGAAGATAATTTGTTTGCTTTTTGTTATGTTTATTTTTAAGCGTTTATTTTTTTCAAAAATGATATTTTATCAATATAATGGTTAAAATATCTTGCTACATAACTAAATGATAATTAAATTATAATATTTAAATTTGAATATTTACAAGGGAGTTTGGCCCTATTAGTTCGAACTAATAGTTATAATAAATTTTAGTTGAAAATATTGTAGCTAATGAGAGCTTTACACTATAATATTTTTTTTTTAATATTATAATATGTGACAAATATACACTATAATAATAAAAAAATTTTGATTTTAACTAACATTATCAAACATTACATAAATAACATTGGTGGCATTCATTTCTTTTTGGGAATCAATGCCAATAAAAATATGAAAATTGACATTATATTTTCTCATTTTGTATATTACACTAGGTCTACAAAACTCCTTGATTTTGTAAATGAACATCTTATCAAAAGAGAAAAAGAATCATTCTTAACTTTTCCCCTTATGTTAAATAAAAATGCCCAAAATGTAAGCTTGAATAAGATGGTATTACTAGGTTTTTTTACCCCCTTTTATCTCAACTTTATAACACCTAGTGATTATCGTCATTTGGAAAAATCAAAGCTTCTTTTGGATATCTATGACCTAGAAAAAAAAAAAAAAAAGATTTCTGTAAGAAAGGAAACATGATTTCACCGGTGCGGTTGCTTAGTGTTGTAGTGTTTTGCTTTTGCCCCACTCAAAGGGAAGAAAAGCAGAGAAAGAGACAGATGAAAGTCAAAGCGTGAGAGAGAAAGGGTGTCTCAATGTCAATTTTATTGGTGAGAAAAGTAAAATCGGTTAAAAATAGCAGATAGTGTTTTTTTTTTTTTTTTTCCTTCTTTGTCATTTAATTCAATAGTTGAAAAATGAGATGCATGTATACACGTATTATTACTTACTTTTTAATTTTTTTTTGCCAATCTGCCTTTTCACGTTTTTCGTAGCTTTGCTAGTAGCTGCTTTTGATAGACAAGCTTTGGTAGTAGCTGCTTAAATTTTAAATTTTTGATATATTTTTTTGAGCAATGTAAATTTATAATATTGGCTGTTTGGTTTTATTTTCGAGAAGTGTTTTCTCATTTTCAAAACACAAAAAACAAAAATGAAAACAAAAACTTGTTTGGTTAAATTTTTGACAAAACACAAAACAAAAATATTTTTAAAAACTCTTCCTAAAAAACCCCAAAAATGAAAAAAAAAGTGTTTTCAATTTGTTTTAATTGCTGCTTGACCTAAGAACCCTCCAACTTCTCCAAGCAACTCTCCCACAATCCCCCTCATCTCTAGCGCCATCTAGCAGGAGTAAGGTGAGCATGGCCCGATGAAACCACCACCCCAGCCATCGACCCCTCAACCCTAGTGCTGGGAACCTAGAGCACCCGTAGGAGCCATGCCGACTCTTGACCCCACCAAATCTACGTTGAAGCCGATGTGATGGCCAAAGGAGATGCGATCTTGGATCTCCGCAGGAGCCATGGCGACCTTGCGAGAGAAAAATCGCCTATGCGCCGTCAACCTCAGGGCTGTTGATCTTCGAGCCTCCGTTGTTGTCAATCTCTGCACCTCCGTCATCGTCGATCTCTGTTTGAGCTGTCGTCAGTGAGCTGGTCTCACTGGAGTACAGGAAGAAGAAGAGTCTTCTTTCTCTTGTTTTTAATAATAATAATAATAATAATAATAATAGTATTAATATATCAATAAATAGTTTTTTTTAAATTTAATTTGGGTATGATTTATATTAATAATTTTTTATTAAAAAATATTTGTGTTAAAAAATATACCACCATATACAACTAAACGCAATTTTAAAAATAATCTTAGTATATTTTTCAAAACATTTTTATTTTCAAATTTTTTTCAAAAATAAAAAACAAAATAAAAACACTATCAAACATAACATCCATTACGTGACTCGGCTTTTGAAAACCTACTTCTTACTTCGATATGAGATCTACGGATGGAAGTCGTACTAACAAGTAATAAGGGACATGACCCGAAAAAAGATGAAAAAAAATCTTGGTCACTAAGACATGGCCCTAAAAGTTTCCTTCTCTCCCCTGACCTATTCTTTGAAGTTAGAACCTATTTTCTTACCTTTTTTTTTTTTTAGTTTTTAAAAGGTAGGATTGTGGACCAAATGCTTTAATGATTAATCTACACCTTTCTTGATTGTAAATTGTTGGAGTATACCGTTATTAGAAAAGTTAATAAACTAACACTATATAACGAGGATGAGATTTTGAGTTTAAATTTATTTCACGTTTAGCTTAATATTTTGATAGATTTGGTAAACTAATATAAACAATAAGGGTGTTTAGGAATTGTAGTTAGAATTAAAATTTTTTAATTGAAAACGTACATGCGAGAGTTTTGTACTATATTTTACTTTTTTTTATTATTATAGTATGTAAGAGCTTTACTCTGTGGTAACCAAAAGTTTTGGTTAGAACTGATTTTACCAATCACTACATGTCTGAATTTCAAAAGAGATGCATATAGTTCCTTATAATGACTAGCCGAAGAGGCAAATTGCTATGTGGACATATGACAAAACTACATGTGATGCCATATTTTTAAAAATTGTATTTATTTATGTCATATTTTTATTCAGAATACATATTAAGTTGTACTACAAATGAACATATGTGACATTTATAAAAAAAAATATTAAAAGATCACTTTTATGAAAATTTGCGGGTACGAGAAAATTAGGGAAGCCCATATTAGGAAGAACCATTATTTCATAGGTAGAGGACTTGCTTTTTATCATGAATTATTAGTGGATCATGCAAAAATGAGAAAAGGCAGTTTTGGTTTGGAGAAAAACTTTAGTTTACCATAGGGAATTGGGAAACTATATTAGAATGTGCATTCTTTTGGAATATGATATTCAGATGGTAATTAAAAAGAAAAAAAGAAGGGAAAAACAAAAAGAGGGGGGTTTACATGGTCACTTGGGTTCCGCAAGATTTACTTGAGGAGGCCTATAATGTGGCGAGATGGACTTAGTTACGTGAATGCCTCCATGAGTGAGTTCGAAGTTTCTAATTTTTTTTTTATTTTTTATATAGTGTTTGAGAAATGAATTTAAACTAAAAATTTAAAACAAAATTTATTAGTTTCAACTGATTTCATCAAAACAATCTATTCATCTCTTTCTTGTCATTCATTGTATTTGCTAGATTTGTGGGACTTTCTGTTGGTTTTTCTTTTTATGTTGGATGGTATTCCTGTTTTCAAAAAAAAAAAAAAAAAAAAAAACCAAAGTGTTAAAATATTTCATGAGGAAATGTGTTTTGCAGATGTGTTGATTCACTTAAACACATTATTAGAGCTATTATGTATTGAATTTCTTTTTACCTATTTTATGCTAATTAAATTGGTGCTTTACGACCTGATAATACTCTTTTTTTTTTTTAAGAAAATTTTTATCATCTTTTACTCTTATCTTTTTGCCTCTAATATTTACTTTCATGTTAAAGATCGCAAAACGCTTATCCATGAATTTTGTTGCCCGACAGTTCCTCTACTCGGACCATGTTCAAGAAAGGGCAGAACTGCTCCATGCACTTTTTAAGAACAGAAAAATTGTTGATCTTCCCAAGATAACGCAGGTAATTTTTAATTTAAATTATTCATCCTAAACAACATTTTTATAATTCTACTAAAGAACAAATTAGAGTTAGAAAAAAAGCAGCATTTCAGCTTTCTTTTTTTTTTTTTTTTGATTGAGAGTTTTCATCACTCTTCTCGATCACCAAAAGAAGGTTACATTTTTTTTTTCTTTTTTTCTTTGAAAGAATCTTTTAAGACTTTTTTTTGTGGCCCCTTAACACAGCCTACTTTATGCATTTGGGGAGAACATGACCTAATATTCCCAATGGAGCTGGCACACCGATTAAAGAGGTAAAGTTGTAGTGCACCAATACGACTCCATCTTTAAAATTTCTGGGAAATTTTCGTAAATCCTATGGTTTAGAATTTATTTTTTATAAATGCCACATATGTTTATTTGTGATACAAGTTAACATGTAATATGAATAATAGTGTGGTATAAACTTTTTTAAATATGACATAAATAAACATAACTTTTAAAAGTATGATATAACGTGTAATTTTCTCTTAAAAGTTTCTCCATAACAAGTTCCAAAAATTTTATTGACTTGTAACTGTGAAGTATATTTGGGAAATTCTTTTATTTTATTTCCTCTAATGTCATGGCTGTCTACAACTATAAAACATGATGAGCCCCTGAATTATTTTAATGGAGTTGTATTTACTGTTTGATCAGTTCTTTGTTTTATTTAATTTTTATCATTTACAGGTACTTGGGTGAGAATGTACAAATAGTAACGTTAAAGAAAGCGGGGCATGCCATAAACTCAGAGAAGCCCAAAGAGGTGTACAAACACTTGAAGTCTTTCCTCCTTGGTCCAGTCCCTCCTAAGAAAGAGGTGAAGAGAAAATGAGTTTCAGTCATTTTAACCTTGCAAATAAGGAATTGATTTTGTGTGTGTACGCATCTATTTTTCTAAGTATTTCATAAGAGGAATTATGGGCGTGTTGTCCACAACAAAGGGTTTTTTTGTCACTTTGGCACAATATACGTGAAATGTTAATAAACGAACAGGAAGTGTATAAGTATGAAGAAACTGTATTTTAATCAATATGTCCCGGAAGTTGCTTGATTGGATATGGTATTAAAGAAGGTTTTTACTTTGGGAAAATTATGTCATGTTCTTTTTGTATTTGTGATAAATATATAGACGCAACAAAAAGAATGTAAATATGAGTAAGGCTGCTATCTCTAAGAAAAATTTGAAATACACACTTTGCAAGAATAGATTTATAAAAAAATTAAATTATTAAATAAAAGGACAATTGTTAACTTTCCCTAAGATTTTTAGTGCAAGACGGATATCTGGTCGGATAAACACACCTAGCTGAGTTCTGCAGCAGTAGCAACCATTAATCTGCATTTAGCCTCTGCAGATGAACAAGCAGTTTTGCAGAGTCACTACAACAAAATGTTCTCATTAGATAGCAGTTTAAACCATTGTCTAAAGTCACGCGGCATTTATTGACTACAATTACAGCGTGTTTTAGACGACGGCTTTTGAGAAACAGTCGTCTAATATGCTAGATAAAATGATAGTTTTCACTAAACCGTCTAATGTCAACGGTTTTTAAAAAAAAAAAAAACAAATTTTTTCTTACTTATATTTTTACCAAAAAATTTCAAAGTTTCTCATTTCCTTCTTAAATTTTGATCATTCTCTTCCATTCCATTCTAACAAATTTACAAACTCTAAAGTTTTTTTTTCTCTTAAATCTCTTATTTTCTCTCTAATTAATTCTCTCCATCTCCCTCTTCCTACTATTTTTGCTTCACCTTGCAACTCTTTCTCTAAATTCCTTATATTCTCCCACTTTCTTTTTCATTTCTTCTGCTTCTCATTCTCTCAACCCTCATCGCTAATGCCGTGACTCGACACCAAACCATTATTATTGCCGCCGTTGCCGTCTCCGTTTTGAGCACTAAAATTTGGGTACATTTAGAATCTTTCGAAATTTCCTTGATTGGAATTTATTTATTTTTTTGAATTTTGAGTTTTCCTTTACGCTTGTTAAGTATTTGTTGTTGTTGTAGTATTTTATGGATAAACTTTGCCTATGATTTTTGAAATATTTTGGTTATATGAATATTTATTATGTGCATTTTTGAAAATCATTATGTATTTTTTCTATGATGCATATGTTGGAAAACTAGTATACAGCGAAATTTAAAAAAATTTTAAATTAGAGTATTTTCTAAAATACAAATTTGACATATTATATACATAAATTACTGATAAATTTTACTAACCTTTTGTATACCGAAGTGGACTCGAATCAGTGTAGAGAAAAAGTTCTAGAAGAATCTTAACCAACTAGTCTTTTTTACTATTCTATATTCACGATCAGAATGTGGGTGGTCACACATCGTACAACTCTCCCTCCGGTGACTATCCTTCCAACCACTTGAAAAGACCTAGAGCTAAGGTTATGTTGAACAATAGCTCTCATGGAGTTTCAAAGTTTCTCAAACTAAAGTACTCACTCTATGCTACTCAACTGATCTAAATAATCGAGAAAACTCACCCACTATTATAGTGGTCGAATCTAGAGTCAAGCCCTATCAGATAAAGGCTCAAAATTCAAATTTGGATCAACTTTTGATAAAAAACGCGTCTAAAACGCAGATACAGATTATCGCATGGTCAGCATGCTGAACTAGGAGATCGGCTTGTCAAACTTACTCCATCGGTAGACTGAACTAATGTATCGGCCTACCGAACTTGCGATAATTTGATCCCTAAGAATATCTTATTTTTCACCCAAGAATCTTAGATAGAGCCTTAGTTTAATTTCAAATAACCCAATAGGAAAGTTATCTGATCAAAATAGTCATATCTAGATAATCTCATAGAAAATAAAATATTATCCAAATAATTCAATATGTTTATTTTGAGTTAATTCACAAAATTAATTCAACCGATAAACTGACATGAATTATTAGATATGATCCTATCGAATTTCAGCTAATCTAATAATTAAACATAAGCCACCAATATGTAGGAAAAGCTGCTATATCGTTACAAGATTTATTATGAGCTAGCAAAGGAAACCCAATAGACATATATAGTTTAAGCTCTTATAATTATAAAATACAATATCTCAGATACCTATTTTATAATTATCAACTCTAATGCTACTCCACTAAAAGCTTATAGCTGCATTCTCGAACTATATAAAATTACAAAGTATCGTAAAGCTAACTGTCTATGACATACCATAATGTGTTATGTCCCTATAGAATATTCATAATCGGCTTAAAGATAAATTCCGTTTTACCTTCCCGATTATTTTATCTTACGTTCCATTATCTCACCATTAGAATATTTACTATCCATAGATAGTATACCATTTAGTTACACCTATGTATCCAAATGATTGAGTACTCTAGTCTTCCAATTACATGATAACGCATATAAAAGAATATCATTAACTCTACAAAAAGAGCTATAGATTCTATATCTATAAATAACAAGTTTACGCAATCAAGTGTCATGTCTCTAATGTGCCGATATACGTACCATCATAAAGTCTAAACGTCACCCATTAGCATATCAAAAGAGATAAATCAAGAATACGTACCCATTAGTAATTTCAAGTTTAAGATACAACACGTATGATTGTCTAAAATGAATTGATTTGCACAAATGGAATTATTAATCCAAATCAATTCAATTTGATGCCCTGATCTAATACATCATCACAAATGAAAATGCACCAATGTTTCTACTCACGGAGTCCCACCTCGATGACCAAGACAAACCATTTCTCGTTAGGGATGTAGACAACATAACAATTTTAACATGAATAAAGTGCCCAATTTTATTCCCTCGATTGTAGATCTTATGATTCAAACAATCACCTTTAAGATTCATGTCTTCCGCATAATTTGTTTGTCATATGTACGATTCCTAAAGGTTTAGACCGATAGTCTCAGACTTTTATTTGCTTATCATACATTCAACGAAAACGAATATAAAGAGGATAGCATTTAGTATATAAATAATAAGTAAACTCTTTATTGATAAAATGTCTCCAAAAACATATTACAACATTTTACTCCTTAGAGCATCATATCTAACAATCTCCCACTTGCACTAAGTAAGTAAATGTGATATGTTATGCATTCCTATAGCCCCGATAAGCCATAATGTCCTCAGACGCGATCAAACGCATTTCCACATTTCCATTCACCATGTTGTTCTTTATCACATGATACTCCCGATGTATATGCTTACTTTTCTTGTGAAATCTTGGTTCCTTAGTATTAGCTATCACTACAGCGTTATTATAATACAGCGATACCGCCTTATCCATACCTAGAACTACCTCAAGATCTCCAAGGAACTTGCGGAGCTACACTGCTTCTTTCAAAGCATCACTAGCTGCCACATACTTAGCCTCCATCGTTCAATCCGAAGTGCAATCTTCCTTGACACTTCTCCAAACAATGGCACCACTGCCCAAAGTAAACACAAAACTAGAAGTTGATTTTCTCAAATCTAGACAAGAATGGAAATCCAAATTAGTATACCCTAGAGGTGTAAGATCCTCACCTAAATACACAAGCAGATACTCATGAGCCAATGGTTCGGTCCTGGATCCGACTAAAACCGACTTACTATCTCGACCACGTAACAAATGTCTAGTCGTGTACAAAGCATAGCATACATGAGACTACCCACTGCAGAAGCGTAAGGCACCTTCTTCTTATACTCTCCTTCTTCGTCAGACTTTGGTGAGTCTTTCTTAGAAAAAGTAATTCTAGACTAGATGGTTGCCCACCTTTCTTGAAATTCTACATTGCATATCTCTAAAGAATTTTATCTATGTAAGTTGCTTAGGATAAAGCTATCATTGTGTTCTTTTTATCCATAAAGATCTAGGTATCGAAAACATAATTAGCTTCACCCAAGTCTTTTATATCAAACTGCTTGCTAAACCATTATTTGACCTATGAAAATGCCTCAACGTCATTGCCAATCAACAGAATGTCATCTACATAGAGTAGTAGAAAAACCATCTTCCCATACTTAATGTGTTTGTAAACACATGATACATCCACGTATTGTTTGAACCATAAGTCTTGATCACCTGATCAAATCTTATGTTTTAAGAGTGGGAAGCTTGCTTAAGTCTATAAATTGACTTTAGCAACTTACAGACCTTACCCTATTGACCCTTAGCCTTGAACCCTTCTGGCTGCACCATATATATGGACTCATCAAGATAGCCATTCAGAAAGGTCGTCTTGACATCCATCTGTCAAATCTCATAATCGAGAGTAATAGCTATGGATAATAGAATGAGGATGGACTTAAGCATGGCTATAGCAAAAAAGGTTTCTTCGTAATCGATTTCTTCCTTTTGCACCTTAGCTACCAGTCTAGCCTTATAGTTTTGACTTTCCTATAGTTTCGACAGTGTTAAGTAGTATGTCTATCTTAGGTTTGATAAAAGATAGATTGTTTTGCATCTATCTATCATAAATAAAAGATTTATTTTTACAAATCATCACTTTATTATTAAAAGAAACTAAATGAGAATCTTTAAATAAACAAGCTACATATATCAAATTCTTTTTAAGTCTAGGAACATAAAAACAATCTTTCAAAACTAAAGTAAAGATGGACGTCTCCCACAACTTTAGCCAAAACTAAGGATCTATTACTCATCCGAAGAGTGAAGTCCTCATAGAGCAAACTTCTCATTTCTTTGAACCCTTGTAGAGAAACACAAACATGATTAGTCGCTCTAGAATCTATGACCTAAGTGTTACTTAATTCCTCAACTAAACAAGTTTCAATAACTATAAGATCACACTTACTTCCTCGGGGAAAGGAAGTCCTTGCAATTCTTCTTGATGTGCCCAACTTTCCTGCAAAAAAAATATTTTAGCTTCTTTGGGTTTTTTTTCTTCTTCTTTTTCTTATTCTTGCCATTTGTAGGAAGAAAAGACTTCCTGTTCTTAGGCCTCTGCTTCCTTCCATTCCCTGGATAAGGATTGGAACTAGATACAACTGCCAAGTTGGCCTCGCCACCAGCAAGAGTTTCCCTGATAGATTTTTGAACTCCTATAACTGCTTCATCAGCTCCTTCAAGATCACATGCTATCTATTGCTCAAATTATATAAAGCTCTAAACAGGATAAACTCCTTAGGTAGAGTCTCAAAAACCATAGTCATATGTGACTCAGCATCGATATTAGCTCTATGAGTTTGAGCCTCAACGAGATCACCCATGACTAACGTCATATGCTCCTTCATAGGAGTCCTCGGTCTTTGTTTGTAGTTCAAAAGTTTCCAAAGAGCCCCTTGCCATTTTGTTAGGGCTTGGCCTCCAAATATGTCTTCAAGATTATCCAAGATCTGCTTCGTAGTCTCATAATCTTTATGTTGAGCTTGCAGCATGTTATTAATGCTAGCCAAAACATAATAACAGGCATAATCATTAGCATTTTTTCAACAATCATACGCTCGAATTCGCTCATTAGTGGATTCTCTAATAGGTTTGGAAGGACACAGTGTTGTCAACACAAATTTTAGTTTCTCAAAAGATAGGACAATATTTAGGTTCCTTTTCTAATTATTGTAATTCTCTCTAGTTAATTGGTTCTTATCAAGTATCAAAGATAAAGTGTTTTTAGACATTTTAATCTATAATAAAGATTCATGTACCAAATATAAGCAAAGATTCCATAACAGTTTAGTAAGATAACACAGTCAAGTAAACATACAATTGTGTTTATGCGTCAAAACCTTGAAAACATCACAATCTTACAACGATAATTCCTAACTCAGAATTCAACAAGCCACCTTGGGGAGACTTGCCAAATTCAACTAAGAACATGTATCCCCTCTAGTTAATATATGTCATCCAAGACCTCTGATCTAGTATATACTAATAATCATTTCTTTGGCCATTAATTTCATTAATAGAGCTCCTTGGGAAGGTTAATTAACAAAATTAATCTTAAATGTATAACCATCATTTAAACTATTTTATTCATAGTTTATAATTGTCACTTTAGGGTGAACAACGATTGATCATGCTAAAATAAATTATCCATTTGGAGATCCAACCTGGTACGTGATGAAATCCTTTCCTTGGGGTCAGAACTACCATATGTTACTTATGGGCCAATGATGAAGGCTGTAAATTCTCTCTTCGAAAACCTTCTCTTACTCAATATTTTGAAAGTCAAGGATTTATGTTAACATACATGAACAATTTTTATTGAGTGACACTTCCTATTCTACATAACATGTTATCAACATTTATGGTAAACCATATTGTAATGTAGACAAGCAAAGCAACATGCAAAGCCACAAGCAAAATAATAAATAAACAGCCGTAATATCATGGTTCCATCAAAGAGAAAAGAAAAAAGAGATTACAAATGATTAATTGAAATATATTATCGATTCTTTATCTTGCATCTTTAAGTTGTATCCTTCTTCATGTGGCATCCATCTTCAATTCTTCAATCCCTTATAGATCAAATACTTTATGATGGGCTTGTAAAACGACATAAAACTTGGCCTGTCAAACTAGAAATTTGGCTTGCCAGTCTATGACCATCGGCTTGTCGTCCGAGCTAAATTCATGTTTTTCCAAAAATTAGTTTTTAAGTAGTTTTTCAATCTTATTTTCAACAGTTTAAAAACGTAAAAATTTTAGAAACCTTAGGAAAACAATGGAATCGCTATCATCTCCATCTTCTAGATTTGTCTTCACTTTGAATGATTATTTAATTACAAAATTTTTACAAATTTAAAATTAAAATAATAATTTCTAGACGGTGATGATAGACTGCCATCTAATTACATGAAAAACCTAGATACACATTTTAATCTCTAAGGAACTATAAGGCCACCTCTAGTTTTGCCATCACGGATGATTCTGGTAAATACCTTGGAGTGCCCTTTTGGAAGGGTCGAATTTCTAAAGGAACTTACAATTACATTGTTGAAAAAGTGAAAAATAGGCTTGCTAGGTGGAAAAGCAAAAGCCTTTCTCTTGCAGGAAGAGTGACAATGATAAACTGAGTATTTTACTCCCTTCCTTTTTATGCCATGCAATCTGCTTCTTTTCCTAAAACGACTATTGAAGAAATCAACTCCCTCAGCAGGCAGTTTCTTTAGGGTGGTTCTAATGAGAAAAAAAAATCCATCTAGTAGCCTGGAAGGACGTTTGTAAGCCAAAACCAATGGGTGGATTGGGAATTAAAAATATTGGCATCATGAATTCCTCCTTTTTGATAAGATCACTTGGAATTAGTGCCATAGAGACTTTTTCTGGTCAAATGTGTGGCATAACAAATATGGTAGCCGTCTAAATTCAAGCCCAAATTACTCTATGTCTCCTCTTTGGAGTGCTATTCACCCTATTCTCCCCAAGCTTAGTAATTATACTACTTGGGTGATTGGTGATGGTGGCACGGCTAACTTTTGGAATGATACTTGGATACATGGTATTGGGCCCCTCACTGACAAAGCTATTGTCGCTATTCTTGATAGCTTGTGTGATCTCAAGGTTAGAGATTTATGTAAGGACAGTGGAGAGTGGAATTAGGATTTACTTGCTTACCTCCTCCCATCGGATATTTGTGATAAGATTTCTGTAGTCCCACCACCTTCCCCCTCGGCTTTAAACGGTAATGATACGCCTTACTGGAGATTTTCCTCTAATGGCCTCTTTAACGCCAAGTCCACCTAAAAGGTTCTGGCTATAGATGAGGGAAAAACTATAGATTATTGGAAGAAAATTTGGGATTGCAAAGTTCCAAAAAGAATCAACCACTTTTTGTGGCTTTTTACTCGTGGTAGGCTCCTTAGCAGAGCTAGAAAAGCTAACTGTTGTCTCAGTGCTAATAGTACATGTTTATCTTGTAATACTTTAGAAGAGACTGATCTCCACATCCTCCGCGATTGCTGTCACGCTAGAGCCATTTGGGATAAACTTGTCCCCATTTCTTGGGATTGATTCTTTGCTACAATAGGAGAAAATTGAATTGCTAAAAATTTGGAGCATTCAAACAACACGACTGCACTAGCAGATTGGAGCACTTTATTCGCATGCACCACTTATCGCCTATGGAATTGGAAGAATGAGGAAGACCATGACATGAACTTCTCTCAACCTACTAATGGAGACATCATATGTAGAAGGTATGCCCTTCAAGTTAAATCAGTGTGGATGGTGAAGGACAAATGTATAACCACACAAGAGAAGGTGGTGAACTACATTAGATGGAATCCTCCCTTTGAAGAGTCAATAAAGCTGAATGTTGATGGAGTCTGCAAGGGCTATCCAGGTGTCATGGTTGTAGGTGGTCTTTTTCATGACAGTAAGGGATTTTGCTACAAATTGGTCTAGAATTGGCTTAGAACTCTAGTTTTAGGAAGATTAATGTTGAGTTGGACTCCCTTTCATGTTTACAGCTGCTTTGCTCTCCTTGTGAGAATAGAGGCCACCTTACAAGACTTTTTGCAAACATCAGAGAATGGTTTAGTGGTGATTGGATGGCCTCTATCAGCCATATCTATCGTGAGGGAAATTTTGCTGCCGATTGGTTGGCTAATTGGGCTATCAGTAGGAGGACTTCAGGTACCTTTAGAGATAATACTCCCTCTGGTTTTGCCAAGATAATCAAGAGCGAGTTATTGGGTTTTGCTTTGCCCAGATTATGTCACATATAGTTTAGTTTGTTTTTCTTTGTTTGGGTCTGTTGACCCGTTCAGTTATAAAAAAAAAAATTCATCATATAATCTCATGACAACATTTAATTAAATAGAAAACCTAGAGTTTAAAAGCTCAATCCAACCTGTATTTTCGGTTCTCAGAGCATGGTTAAAATCCAAATATGATAGAATAACATAATTGAACACATTTAAACATTTTTCAACAAGTTTTAATAATGTGAATCTAAGATTTACTCTAAAAAGTAAAAAAAATATATAAAAACTAGTTTAAATCTTGCTTTTGTCCAAACAAAGCTGAGATTCGTGATGATTTAGGTTGCATAAACTCATATTAAGTGTTGTTTAAGCTCATACATACTCGGATTGCAATATGCATGGAAGATTTAAAACAAAAATCTAAAAACTTTGAAAAGAAAAGGGCTAACCTCAAATGGACCTTTTTGAAGAAAATTTAATGGCTTGAACTTCATTCCTTGGCCTTAAATCAGTGGGAATGAGGCTTAAGATTGGGATTTTTGCAGAGAAAAGGAGAGAGAGGAGAGTGACAGAAATAAAGGCAAAATGAAGAGAAAGAGAGAAAGAGAGGGAGAGTGGCGGAAGAGAGTGAGGAGAGTGAGGGAAAGTGGAGAGAATAAATAAAAGGGGACTAGGGTTTTCAACTTAAAAAATGAGACAAAATAAATTAAATAGAATCCATCAAAACTTGTTCAAACAAAATGCTAAAATCCACTCATGGTTGTTTTTGACAAACTTTAAAATTTAAGATAACTAACATAAAAGTTAAAAGAGAAATAAATTAGAAAAATGCCACAATATGATTTGATTAAATTTAAATTGTAATTAGGCACACTTTTCTACCAATTACATACTAATGCCACTTAATAAATTTCAAAGCGTTATAGCTTTCCTCCTCTAAAGGGAATTTCGTCCTTGAAATTAGGAATCATCTCAAAAGCAAAACAAATGTGGGTACAACTCTCACATCATCGATTATAATTCCCATGTTGCCTCATCAATTTTGTGGTGTTGCCACGAGACCTTTACTAGTGGTATTTCGTGATGTTGTAAGCTTGTTACTTTTCGATCAATGACCTAGACTGGCACTTCCTCGTAAGCAGTTTCTTCTTGTATCAGTACATCATGGAATGAAACAACTTTGTTAGAAGCTTCTCAAGAATGTAACATGTCCTCAAGAATCTGAATAACTCACTTAGGCTGTCCGTTGTTTAAGGATGAAAAGCAGTGTTGAAGTTCAAATATGTGCCTAGTACTTCCTAAAAGCCTATCTAATATTTGGCGTTAAACTGGGTATCCCTATCAGAAGTAATCGACCATGGAACTCCATGCAGTCTGACTATATTCTCAAGATACATCTCTCCAAGAACTTTACTCAAGCATGTTGTTCTAAAAGGTATGAAATGCACTGATTTCATAAATCTATCAACAATAACCTAGATTGCATCATGCTTCTGCTCCGTTCGTGGCAAACCAATGAGAAAATCTATTGTAATGTGCTCTTACTTCCACTCGAGAACGGGAAGCAGTTGAAGTTGTCCAGTGGGTTTTTGATGTTTGGCTTTCACCTGAAGACAAGTCATACATTTAACGAAGTATTCTGGAACATCCTTTCTCATAACTCTCCACCAATATTTTCTTTTCAAATCATGATACATCCTTATGTTTCCCAGATTAATAGCAAATTAGGACTTGTGAGCTTCATCCATTACAGCCTTTGTCACTTCCTCTGTAGCAGGAATTGCCAAATGCTTCCTAAAGTACAATGATCCATTTGCATGTATCTCTCATTCTTTAAATTGTTCTCCATTTTGTATTCACGTCCATATTCCCTAAAGTTACTGATCTTGCCATTGATTCTGCTTTACCATTTGTACAAGTGCTAGGGTAGATTCCATATAGTACACCAAAACTTGATTGCGATCCTCATAATACTACATACCAGATTCACTTACTATAGCATCTCTTTTTCAATCTTCAAGCATCAAAAAAGCAATGATTCCTAAAGATTTCCTACTAAGTGCATCTACTAATACATTGGCTTTTCCCGAATGATACTGCAGTATAAAGTCATAGTCTTCCATAAATTCCATCCATCTCCACTATCTCAAATTTAGAGCCTTTTGAGTGAACAAACATCTTAGACTCTTGTGATATGAGAAAATCTGAAATGTCGTCCTATAACAAAAACATCTCCAAACTTTTAGTGCATGAATTATTGCTACGAGTTCCAAACATGAGTGGGGTAATTCATGAGGCTTCAGCTGTTGTGATCCATATGCCACAACTCGACCATGTTGCATCAATATGCATTTGAGTTTGCATCTTGATGCATCAGCGTAGACTTCATAAGGCTCGTCACTATTTGATGTAATCAGCACTGAAGCGGTGGTTAGCCGGTTCTTCAACTCTTGAAAAGCATACTTACACTTTGTATCCTATTCAAACCGAACATCTTTCATGCTCAATCGTGTCAATGGAGTTGCTATCTTTGAAAAGTCTTCTATAAATTTTCTATAGTATCTTGCAAGTCTCAAGAAGCTACAGATTTTGCCCTTATTCCTCGATCATTCCCATTGTACCACTACTCCTATCTTGGAAAGATCCACTAAAATATCTTGTTTTGAAATGACATGTCCCAAAAACTTGACTTCGGTCAACCAAAACTCACACTTCTCTTTTTTAGCATACAGTTGATGTTTCTACAGAGTTTGAAGTACAATCCTTAGGTGTTGTTCATGCTCTTCCTGGGTCTTAGAATAGATCAGTATGTCATCAATCAACACAATCACAAACTAGTCTAAATAAGGCTTAAAAATCTGATTCATTAAATCCATGAAAGCTGCGGGGGTGTTTGTCAATCTAAACGGCATTACCAAAAACTCAAAGTGTCCATATTGAGTCCTGAAGGCCATCTTTGGAATATCATCTTCTTTGGTTCTAAGCTAATGATATCCTGAATGTAAGTCTATCTTTGAGAAATACCGAGAACCTCCTGGTTGAACAAATTGTTCATTAATCCTTGGCAGTGGATACTTGTTCTTCACTATGACCCGATTCAAATATCGATAATCAATACACAACTTAAGAGTGCCATCATATTTCTTGGCAAATAGAACTAGTGCACCCCACAATGATGTGTTGTTTCGAGCATATCCTTTATCTGCAAGTTCCTGAAGTTTCTTTCTTAGCTCCTTTATTTTTGCTGGTGCCATTCAGTATGGTGCTATTGAAATTGGAGTGTTTCCAAGGAGTAACTCAATACTAAACTCAATTTCTCCATGTGGTGGTAATCTAGGTAACTCGTCGGGAAAAACATCATCAAACTCATTAACCATCTGTATTACTGTGTCTCTTCATGTTGCACTAGATTCTTCCTCTAGGTTCAAAGGAAGCACGTAACAAGCTAAGCTTCTTCGTCCTCCAAAACATGTTTTCATGGACCGTTCACTCATCACTCTATCATCACTACTCTGGTAAGTAACTGTTATTCCCTTATCGGTCTCTAAGTTCATTCTTTTGAGATGATAGTCTACAATGGCATTATACTGGGATAAGCAATCCATTCCTAGGATTGCATCATAGGTACTCATGTGGATTATAATGAAATCACTTTTCAAAATCTCACCCCTAATCATTATTTTACAAGATTTACACACATTACTCACATATGCTAGTCCCAAGGGTAAGGTAATCGTCAAGGGTTCATCTAATTCCTCTATTTCTTATCCCAAGGTAATTACAAATAAATTCAAAATGGGAGAATACGTGGCACTAGCGTCAAATAAGACACAAGCTAAGGATTGAGAAACTAGAATCATATTGTCAACTACTGCATTACTAGTCTGAGAGTCAGAATTTCTTGTTGTCATGGTGTGGACTTGAACTAGAGCTTTTCCTTTTCCTTTATTGGCATTGCTAGGTCCAGGGAGACTACATACTAGCTGAACTAGCAGTAGTAAAAATTGAGGATTATACAACTGTTTAAAACAGTCGTGTAAAGCATTTACGACGGTCAAAAAATCATCGTGAAATCGTCTATCGTGGTACCAAAGAGACTTTTCACAACAATTTTTTACCGTCGTGTAATCTTAGTTATTTTCTACTTTTCACAACGGTTTTTGTAAAAACCGTCATGTAAGGTATAGTTTCCACTACGGTTTTTAGTGAAATCCGTCTTAGAAGATTAGTCATCAATAAAAAGAAATTACCAAAATTTCTAGTTTCCTATGAGATGGCTAATCCCATATGTTATCCACTAATACAAGGCCTTGATTACAGAATCATATATTGACATTGAACTAAATTTTTTTTCAAAATCATTTATTTACCCTACTACAGATATCTAAGTAATCATGCCTAAATAATAATTCATACAAACATATACTAACAATGCTAAAACTAAAACTAAAACCTAAATAATTCACAAAAATACATATACAAACACATATATATTGTAATTCACACAAACACATATACAAACATTAACTAAATAACAAATGTTAATACAAAGAACACAAAAATAACAAAAACTGAAGGTAATAAAACTAAGTTACAAAAACAAAACTAAGTTACAAACTAACTAGCAAATATATAACTAAAAATAATTAATTCACACAAATCTTAAATAATTGCTAGTGAGTCTTGAGCAATAAAAAATATAAATAATTGCTATGAAGGTCGTAGAGGATTTTCATCAAACATGTAGTGGGCATCACATATACAAACATGCACATACACAAATACATAGAAAGTAATTGAAACTCAAACTAGAACTATAATTAGAACTAAACAACTAAAACAAATTAGTTCACACAAACCATAAAATAATTAAAACTAAAACAATATAACTAAAAATAAAAAAAAAATAAACAATAAGAAAAAGAAATGGAAAGTTATCAAACAGTGGTCGGAGGCAGGCAATGGTGAGGTCATGGAGTTAATGAGCTCGAAGAGAAGAACACTTGGAGAGTTCATCAAACATATAGTAGGCATCACATATACAAACACATAACAAATGCATAGAAAGTAATTAAAGCTAAAACTAAAATTAGAACTAAACAACAAAAACAAATTATTTTACATAAAACAAAAATAATTAAAACTAAAACAATATAACTAATTTTTTTTTTAAAAAATTGAACAATAAAAAAAGAAATGAAATGTTACCAAACGGCAGTCGAACGCGGGCAATGGCTAGGTCATGAAGGCGATGAGCTCAAAAAGAAGACATTTGAAGAGAAGAACCTTCACAAATGAGGGATGGTGACGAGTTTGTAAGTTGTGGAGGCCTCGAGGCTAACAACAGCACGTTGGGTCAAGGCAAAGACAACAATGGTGATGGTGGTAGTCAAGAGAGAGAGGATTTAAGGGTTCGAGAGAGAGGTAGGACTGGGGTGCTAATTCAAATAAGACAGAGAGAGAGTGATCTTTTAAAATTTCGTTGATTATGATAAAGGCGGGCTTTTTAATTTTCGCTGACCATCTTTCATGATGGTTTTTAATAAAAATCATCATATAATATGCCCCTTACCACGACAGTTTTTTGTAAAAACCGTCGTGAAATCTTCCATTTTACGCGTACTCTTTCTACGGCGGTTTTTAATAAAAACTGTCGTGAAATGTTGAATCTTATATGACGGTTTTTAGCAAAAACTATCATGTAAGTTTCAACCTACAATGACAGTTTTTAGTAAAAACCATCATGAAAGGTCCTGCATCACTAACACAACGGTTTTTGCATTTTCAGGCATACTTTCTGCGTTTTTACCTCTCCCTATCACAACAGGTTTTGAAAAAATGTCATTAAATAAGGATTGTATAATCTCAAGTTTCTAGTAGTGTAGGTGTTCTATACTGTGGAACGTTCCTTAGGAAATTTGGCTATTGATAACCTTGTACCGGGTAGTGCATCTACTGAGGGACGAATAGATGAAACTGTAGTTGAGGGATTTGTTGAGGCTGAGCAAAAGACTAAGATTGAGACTGATGGGTTGCACTCTCTCTAGTTTGGGATCCTTGTAGAATTTCTCATCGGACAGTTCCTCTTGATATGTCCTGGCTAATGGCAAAACTGACAATGAAAGTTATAGGGATTGTTCTATCCGCTATGTGATGAATTGCTACTCCCATTGTTGGCATTGCTGCACTGATTCTTTACTTGAGCCTGATGATTGTTGTTGCCTTTTCTGTTGTTCCTTTGGGGTCCACCTGAGGTCCTCACTTTGTTTTCATCGTAGATAGCATAGTCATTCTCCATTGATAGAGCTAATGACACCAACTCACCATATTCCCGAATTCACTGGGCAACCAATTGTGGTAGCACTCGTTGTTTTTTCCTATAAGTGTTTTTGACTACGCTTAAGAACTATATTGCTATGTTCATCTTTTTAATTTCCACACTTTTACTTTACACAGCGTTTATATTTGCGTTCTATGCACACAAAATAGTGTTTGTTCTGTCTGTCCAATCTTACATAATTTCAAAGTTATTGGATTAGATACACAAAAAGTAGGACCCATTTTGTTTGTGTCTTGAAAATGGTGTTTTTTAATATTGGTGTAGAAAAATTGGATTAAACAAGTTTTGACTTTAGTTTTGTGTTTTTTTTTTTTTTTTTTTCATTTTATGAGTTTAGGCTAAGCCCATAGTTTCATCGCGTTCATTCACCAAATTCACAATGGTCTGAGAGAAAAGTCCTCCACCCATCAGCTTCACCTCCACCATTCCGGCATCTCACAACCTAGCCCAACCACACGTTCCTCCACAAGCCTCTGACCCCAGGCGACCAGATCGCAGCAGCAAACCACCCCCTCAAACTCCCAACGCAAACCAAGCGCCGAACTCAAACCCAGCTGCCACGGTAGTGTCTTCTATTAAATCGAATTGTCTTAAAAGGCTTTGCGGGCCCTGTAACATTTATTATCTAAGACATGATTGAAAATTGTACTGTATCTTTCATCCCTCGTTGTACTAATGCTGTAGCTCTTCTTTAGCCCGGCAGGGTGTTATTTCTAGTTGTTCTGAGGCTTGGCTTCTGTTCTTACCCTGTCGGTTATCTCATTTTGTATCAGTAGATGCGCCCCCCCACCCCCCACCAAAAAAAAAAAAAAAAAAAAAAGGAACACTTTAATCTTGTGCAATTTTCGAGTGAAAAGTCCATATCTATTTGATCTGCAAAAGATGCTTTATGCATTAGTTGCCTTTATTCTTTCACTTTTCCATTTGCGCAATTCTCACCAACTATTTCACATTACATTTCTGATTAAGTGCATTTTACAGCTAACAGATGTGAAGACAAACGAGTAAAAAAGAAACCTATTACTAGCGGAAGCCGTCTCTCAGTTTCTCCCTCCAACTGCTATACAGATAACCAGTCCAACCAAAATCCCATGCCAGATTTTCCCTGAAAAGAGAAGGCAAATTTTCATCATATAGCTTAATAGTTAACTAATTAATCAAATAACAAGCTTTTCAAAACTTTCACTGAACTGAAAGATGCTTCTTTTTTTTTTATGGAATAAATTCCCTTAATAAGATTTTGTTACTTCCACTAAGTATTTTCTACTTTCTGTTTGCCACGTAGGAAAGACTGGCTTTATCCTCATAGGACAAGTCACAACAACAATAAAAAAAAGAAAGAAACAAATTACAAAAAATAACATGTTGCAAAATGTTTGAGATAAATACCATGTTATATTTACAGTGTAAATAATTTTTAGTTATGAGTATATAATATTTTAAAACATATTCATCACTTTAAAAAGGGTATAAAAAATACTATTTGCCTCTGTTCCAAGCTTTCAAGTTCCAAGAATCAAAGTTTAGATTTAGTTTCTTTTTTCTATTCCTTTTTATTCATAGAAGTTCTTCGAATCAAATTAGTATAATGGAGCATCGGGTTCACATTTATGCACTATGGACATCTCACAAAGCATCAACATATGAAAAAAAAAGAAAAACAAAAAAAAAAAGGCTCTCATTTTTAAATTGACAAACGTTTTCTTTTTTCCTTTCCTTGAAAAAAATAAATCGAAACGAAGAAGAAAATGAAAACTTACAAGAACTGGGCCGAAAAGAAGCAGAATCACCCCAAAACAAATTCTCATCTTGACCATAATAACCACTAAGACAATCGGTGGTGGTGTTGATCCCACTCTTACAAACACACACGAACGAATTATCGTTCTCTTCATTCTTCTCATCATCAATGGAATACCCACAAACCCCATCACTTAACTCACAGCTCTTACACTTTGTCGCCACAATACTTGTCTCCAAAATTCCACCATTATACTTCAAAGCAACGCCATATTCCCAACTCCCGGGGTCCGTCGCGTACTCGCCGAGCGACACGACGGAGGCGAAACCTTCACACTTCATTCCGTTAAGGTCGAGCTCGTCTTTGCCGTTGAGATTCGCCGGAGAGTAGACGCAGCAGGTGTTGGTCGGAGGGAAGACCGGGAGACCAAGTGAGACGACGGAGGGGCAGGTGTAGAGGGAGGCGCAGAGGTGGGAGTTGGGGTCGCAGACGGGGGAGACTTTGTCTCCGGAGACGGCGGAGAGGGAAGAGGTTGGGGGACGGCAGGCGAGGAGGATGAAGGTTGATGGACCGGGCTGGAATGGGCCCAGCCAGTCGAGGCCGAAGTTGGAGGGGGAGGGCTGCATGGAGGAGCAGGTCGACATGGCGGGTGGGGTGACGGTTAGCGTGTAGGTGGCGTAGGATATGGACGTGATTGGGTAGGATCCAGTGTGGGTGGTGAGCATGAGTGCTTCGGCGGTGCTGTCTTTGCTACCGGTTGATGATGATGAGGATGATGGTGATGAGGTCGTGGTGGTGTTGCTGCTGCTGCAGGTCACGTAGGGTTGGAATCGCGGCGAGCCGCAGCCGGGACCGGTGCCGAAGGGATACTTGACCTCCACCGAGCCGCACATGTTCCGACACGAAGCGGCTGGGGGGTCGAGGGCTAAGATGAGACGGAAGAGGAGGAGGAGGAATAGGTGGTGGAAGAGGGTGAGTGAGAGAAGATGCTTCATAGTTAGTTTAGCAAAGACAAGGACGGTTTAACTCTATGTTAGAGTGAGAAAGTGAAAGGCTTTTATCTCCTAGACGTGTTGTGTTTGTATGAAGGTAACTGAGGTGGCTGTTACATGTGTACGTAAAGGCAATTAAAGAAGCAAAAGAGTGAGCGACAGGATATAAAGTCAAAGTTTTCTCTCCTCACTTATTTTCTTTTTCTTTCTTTTTCTATAAGATGTAAAGTGAATTTTTTTTTTCCATTTTCCTTTGTTACGCTCTTTAAATGGAAGATTAAACATATTCTAAAATGAGTTTTATTCTAAATTATTTGATTTTGTTAAACGACCTTTGTGTTAGATATATGAGTTCAAATTTATGAGTTTAAGCCGTCCATAGTGTAAACTATAAAACTCCCATATGTTATAAATTTAAACAAATTTATGCTATAGTATAAACCTCACACGTGCTACAGTATTCGAACTCATTTCTTGAGTTCAAACTCATTTGCTAAAGAGAGCAAATGTCATTCCAATTGTGACAATATAAAGCTTTCACATGCTACAGTTGAAAGCAAAAATATGCTAGTGTAAAACTCTCAGATGGTGTAGTAAAGTTGTTTCACTACTACAAATTATGGATTCCACGACGGTTTATAACTGTTGTCGAAAAATTTCACGTCGGTTAAAAAACCGTCGTGAAAACTTCGGTCGTGGTACAACATAAAGTTTTCACGACGGTTTTTTACCGTCGTATAATATAAAAATTGACGCGAGAAGGGGTTATAATGTAGTAATTTTCCATAATGGTTTTTTGAAAAACCGTCGTAGAAAATTGGCATTCAACGACGGTTTTTCAAAAAACCGTCGTAGAATACTAAGGATTCTACAACGGTTTCTTGAAAAACAGTCGTGGAATTATTCCACGACGGTTTCTTAAAAAACCGTCATGGAAGCTTTATGATTCCACGATGGTTTTTCAAGAAACCGTCGTGGAATGCCAATTTTTCACAACGGTTTTATAAAAAACCGTCGTAAAAAATTTGTATTCTCTTAAAAAAAAATCTCCAAAAATCTCCAAACATGTGATGGGTATCACAATAATACTTAGGCATCACAAACACATAAAAAGTAACTTATTCTCACACCAAAATGCTAAATGTTGTTCAAAATTCTTTCAAACACTAAATACAAGTAACACATACTAAATGACAAAAAATAAATTAATATAACTAATATTAAAACTAAAACTAAAGCTAAATAACACTAAAATTACCAAATAATGCTAAGTTTAGAACTAACAATAACACTAAAACTAAAAGTATTGGTTTGAAATTTACCAACGGCAGTGGAGTTGGTGGAATGACAAAGGACGAGTCGAACGATGGTGGAGTCGGTAAAATGTCAAGAGATGAGGATGAACGGTGGCAAATGGCGTCGGGTTTGTTAGGTGGGTCGTGGAGAGAGTAACAGAGGAATGTCAAAGTCGGTGGAATACCATGGGGGTTGGGTTCATCGGTGGCTAGGTCATGGGGAGAGGAGTTAGAGAGAGAAAGGGGTTTGAGAGTTAGTGGGTTTGAGTTAGAGAAATTTCGAATATAGGGAAAGCCATGTCGTTGGCGCGGGATTAAATTATGGGGGATACTAAAAATTTCAAACATGCGGAACATTTCACGACGTTTTTTACTAAAAACTGTCTTGGAAGCCTCAATACCTTTCACGACGTTTTTTATAAAAACCATCGTGGAAGGTCCTAAGGTTTGAAAATTTTAGTATCCCACCCAAATTTAACCTTCGTGGAAGATTAAATTTCAAATATGCAAACCTTCTATTTCGGTTTTTATAAAAACCATCGTGAAAGGTTAAATTGGGTGGGATACTAAAAATTTCAAATATCCAAACCTTCCACGATGGTTTTTATAAAAACCGTTGTGAAAGATTAAAATTTTATACATGCCGAACCTTCCATGATGGTTTTTATAAAAATCGTCATGGAAGGTTAAATTTAAAAATTTCAAACATCCATACCTAATAGAGGCTACTAAAATTTACCTTTCACGACGGTTTCTATAAAAATTATCATGAAAGGTTTAATCTTATATGACGGTTGTTTAAAAAACCATCGTGGTAGCTCTCGCCAATACCACGACGATTTTCGTCTTCACGGGCGTAACTCACTGTTTTTTTTTCCTTATCACGACGGTTTTTGAGAAACGGTCGTTAAATAAAGGTCGTATAATCTCGAATTTGTTGTAGTGTTCAAACTTTTATTTCTAACTACATTACCAAATGCACTCAAATTTAACAAAAAAAAAAGTATTGCAAGAGCTATTTGTTGTAGCTATCAATTGATAATAAAGCAACGGGTCCCTAGAACAAAGAAGTGAATCCATACTAATAGTTCACCTTAAATATTTGAAACTAATCAATATATATATTACTTTAAAACGATCAACGAAAAATATAGGGCCAGTTCTCATAATTCTCTTTTGCTCTCACGTTACCATGTGTTATGATGACATCAGTAAATATCAAGCTCTCAAAGACTTCTTTTCCACCAATGGTATCTCCCACTTCACCTCACCACCACATACTTTAGAGCATAATGATTTTTCTAAAGGGAGACATCACCACATTGTTGAAACATGGCTCTTTCTTCTTCACCATGCCTCTCTACCACTCACTTTTTGGTGCCACATATTTGCCACTGCAGCCTACCAAATCAACCGCATGACCACGCCTACTTTAGTGATCTAGTCCCCTTTTGAGAAAATCTTTGGTCACATCTCTAATTACTCCAATCTTCGAGTTTTTGGTTGTCCATCCTTACTCAAACCATAAACTAGAAATTTATTCCAAACCATGAGCCTTCTGAGGAAATTTTTTTAACACAAAGTGTGTATTTATGTATTGATCCCATCTCGTCCAAATTTTGTGTCTCATCAAGTCTAATTTGTGGAATCTATATTCCCTTTTTATGTCTCGTCAAACTAATCTACCTCGTACTCAATCAGCCACCATCAATATTGAGTCTCCATCACTCTATTCTTTAAGGTGCTTGTGTCCATGCCATCCACTTCTATTCCTACTACCTTTGTAACAACCCGCTTTCTCAAGTTATTACTTAGCTTGCTTAAACATCATTTCTTAAACTTTATTTTTAATCTTTAATCTTACTTACTAGTAAGAAAAATACTATAACTTTTTTTTTCTTTTCTTAAAAACATTCTTGAAATTGTTGCCTTTCGTTGTAACATAAACTGAAACATAAGTATTAAACATAACTTTGTAGTCATTCAAAATATATGATAAAATAAATCTTTTATCTTTTAAAATGCTTTTTCGTAAAATATTTCTTATAAGACATTTCCTCAAACATTTACTTTCGTAAAACTTTTAAAGCAATGTTTTGAAATGGAGAGAACTTTTTCTTTAAGTGACGGAAAACAACTACAGTGATACCCATACCCAACGATCTCATCAGTTTCTCTACAACACCGAGGTCTTTAACTAGTTTTACTGGTCTTTTGTAGAACTATCTACAACATGAAAGAACTTGCAATGAGCTTTTGCTCAATAAGTTTAAAATAATCCCACAACTCATTAAAACATTTCTCTTAAAACTTCCATCGTAAAACTTTTCTCATAAAACATTTTTCATAAAACATTTTTCATAAACATTTTCTATAAAACATTTCTTATAATTTTTTTTAACTAAATGTTCTTCGAAAAAACATTTCTTGTAAAATGTTTCTGATAAACATTACTCGTAAGAATATTTCTTAATAGAATACAAGCAATATCACAATGCATGATCCTATTTTTGCTCTTTTATGAACATTTTATCATTATTCTTAACTTCTTAAATTATAGGCCTAAGTGTAGGTACCAAACATGCTTGACGATCAAACACTAAGGCCATAACATAACTTAGCATGACACTCTCCTTGAGTTAGGAGGCTAATACGACACTTTCTTTTCTTAACATAAGGATTTCAATTACCAATCTTGTAATCTTATTAATCATAATGTATGGCATAACTATTATGTCTATAACATTTAATATAACAATTACAATCACAATGCAAATCTTGACTTCATTTAAAACATCATGCATAACAAATGCAATCATACTTCAAATCTTGTCTTGGTCATTAAAACAACTTGTATAACAAACGGGAACACATTTCAGACATATATAAAGTATTTGAAAATCTTTTTCTTCCTGCAATAGATGAGGTTTGAAACTTACCTATTTAATGCTCTAGCATTCCAACTTTGCCCCTTTTTTCTTCTATTAATTGGCTTTGTATCATGTTCAAACAACACCAGCCTATTAGAGATTATATAGAAACTACATTGTTGGTTTATTTCTAAACTGCTTAACCTAAACGTTCTTTTAATGCCATCTTTAATTAAACTTTGCTTCTCATTGAACTGTTTCTCAACTTAGTGTGTTATGGAACATTTTCCATTTAAAGATGTTTTGCTAATTCAGAAGGCTTGGGTTCGTTTTAGTAGTTTTAAGAAAATGACAATTTTACCTTTATCGAGTTTTTCGTAAGTCATTAACTTTACTAAGCTTCTCATTTCATCTTATTATCTCGATGCTAACAGGTTACGAAAAAATTCTCACTGAGAGGTGTTTATCTAAAGCTGACCTTTTTGGGGTCTATTTGAGTCATTTCACAAAAAATGATTGTTTTGTCCTTGTAGGGTCTTAGAAAACATTCCAAACCCATTTAAAATAAACTTATATGTCCTTGCTACTTGTAGCCTTATGAAAAACAAAACATCAATTTTTTTGCAAAAAATCTATTTTAGCAAAACTTTACGATTTTGACCGTAATACAAAAATTTTGACGATTTTGCCTTAACATGCCTTTCTTTGAAAATTCTCACATTCCTTTAGCTTTAAAACCCATTCTTACTCACTTGCTTATAGCAATGCAGAAACCAACTTTGCATAGTAAAAATCTAATTTCACACGGTTTTATAATTTTGACCCAAAACATAAAATCTTGACATGTTTGCCCTCGGGATAAAAAATAATCGCTTTATACCAAAACATCTTTTTTTTTTTTTTTTTTTTTTTTTTTTTTTTTTTTTTTTTGTGGAAGGATTAAAACATACAAAAGTGCCTTGGCCAAACTCAATCAGTTTCAAAGCATTTTCCTCATTTAACCGTTTTGAAATTTTGTGATTAAAATTCGTAAATCTCATAACCTAAAATTCGTGTAGAATTTTCATAAGCTATCTGTGATGCCAATTTCGACAAGATCCATAACTTTTATGTTTCTTTTTTTCTCAAATTCTAATGTTACAGTAGAGTTTTTGGCCAATTCTCAATTAAGCCGAACTTGGAACTTAAATTTTCTATGTGTTGCAATTGATATATTACAAAACTTTGTTCACAAAAATCGTTTATCTTGATGTTTTTGATAAACCTTACATTAATCTAGGAAAGTAATTCGGCCTCTAAACTAGTCAAAACCTCAATTCCTTAAAAACTATTCAAAACTTTGCTTTAACTCAAAGTTTTCTAAACTTTCATTTTAAACATTAAAACCATAATTTTTCTATCCAATCTTATCATTTTACACATAAAATATTAGAAAATCATGCCATAAAGTCCCTTATATATGCCATAGTCTAAACATATTACAAAACACACACTTAATTTATGAAAACAACAGACTTCTCAAAGGCTAGGGTTTAGAATTTTACCAAAGGGCTTTTTTTCCTCCTCTTTTATGCTAGAAAACCTCCTATAGTTCCTTGAAAATATCGATGAGATATTCTATGAAAATCTCATCCAAAGCATAAACAAAATCCCTAGAATACTACAGAGAAAATTTAAGTTTTTCTGTTCAAACTTGCCTAAACCTCCTTAACATCACTTGTCCTTGCTTCCTTGATGATTTAGATGTTGTGTTTAACAAAATATTTGAGTGAAATTAAGGGGAGGGTGGCTAGTTTTTCATGCAGGCAAAAAGGTTTCTTTGTGTTCTTCATGGAACATTTTTGATGAAGAAAAGAGATATTTTTCTTAACTAAGTCCTTTTCCATCTTTTGACTCATCATGGTTAAATTGGAATAAAAATTGTTCCCAAATGAAAGGCCAAAATTGGTTCCACCTTATGGAAGATGTGGCCAATTTTCTATCTTAAAAGTGTCTTCTTCCTTCTTCTTCTTCTTCTTTTTTTTTTTTTTTTTTTTTTTTTTTTTTTTTTTTTTTTTGTGCTTCAAGGCCCATGCGAAAGATGGAAAATAGTTAGTCATCTTTTTTACTTAAATTAAAAACTTGGCTCCACCACAAGCCCAAAACCGGGTATGTCATGGGTGAGATAGCCAAATTTTTCACCTTCTATGTGTAGTTGGTGGGTCCTATATCATCCTTTAATAGTTCAATTTACACTGACAATATTTTCCCTATACTGTTATAAACTTCCACATCACTCCATACTCATATTTGTCCTCCACACAATATAATCCCTATACGGCTTCTTTATTTGGTATAATTTTCATACTGCTTAATGTTTATACTATATAATTTCTATATCTTTATACAGTTTTTTTTACTATATTTCTATCTTGAAATTTGTTGCAATACATTCTACAACAATTAAGTTTTTTAGCTTATTTTCATATCATTTATTCTTTGTTTAGGACTACGGAATGATTTTTAAATCCTAAAAATTCTATTTTTATTCTTATTAAATTTGTCTTAAAAATTAGATTTAAAAAATAATTCTTGTGACACTAAATTGCTCTTAAAATGCTGAACAATATTTCGAGTATAAACTTTAGCTCATAGAATTTATACTTAAATTACTCATAATAATTCCTTAACTATTACCCATTTAATGTACTGGAAATTTCTAGGGTAGTACAACCTTACTCTATGATATAGTCACCACCACAGATATCATCAGCATGCCATTCAATACGCCTTGGACATCCCCTCTAAGTACTTCACCCATAACATGTTCTCCAACTGAAACTCAGTCCATAACCATGCCTCAACCTGTACCTAAGCCTCAACCATGCTCAATGCCTACTTCACAACAACCATCCAATGAAGATACAAATAAAAATACAGCAAATTTTGATTTAGAACATTGAAGGAATGAAAAAGCAATGTCTTATGAAATAGTTCAATGCAAAATACAATAACATGTACATATTACTTTTTCTTTTTATCTTTATTAGTGTTATCAGCATAAGTCCATTCAATATCTAAACAGATTAACTATGAAACATCATCATCAAAAACATCAACCTCTTCTATCATTGGCAATCCTTTCCCAAAAGATAGAATATCACTACATTCGTCTTTATCCTCATCGCTATCATTATTGCTTTTGGCTTTATTAGCATGACTAATGACAACTTTAAATATTTAGGATTGGTGGTATAGAAGACTTGTTTAACCTGCAAAGCCATGATGAATGGATCATTAAAATCTACTATTGTATAATAAATAGGGTCTTTTGCGATGACTTTTTGACGTCTCGAAGAGGAAATGTCGTCTCAAATAACTTTTTTATGATGACATGTCGCCAATACGTCGTAGCAAGAAACTGGTCGTAAATAATTCTTTTGTGATGAACTAGTCGTTGCAGTTTATATTTACGATGCCAAATGTCACAAAAACATCATCGCAATTATGTTGTTGATATTATCGTTGGTGTGACATAGCCAGCATTTTTAGTGACAATATTTTCAAATAATGTCATCACAATTTCTTACGATGATGCTGACATGGCATCATTATTTGCAAGGACTTAAAAATGTTGTTGCAAATATGTTTTTGTTTTATTTTTTATGATGACAAATAGTTTTTTTTATCAATTTTTAATTAAATTTTTAGTATTTTTAATAATTGTTATTAATTTAGAAAATACAATCCAATCCTCTAAATTTATAGCATGCCATCGTCATTGTCACAGCGGTGACTAGAAAAGGTAGAGGACCTAGATAAACAAAAGTTTAGAGGAGTTATTAGGGACAAGAGTTGGATGCTAAGGAGCAACCGATCACCTACAAACTCCATCAATGTCCTTTGGCTCTAGTACATATTCATGTTGTACTCGGATGATCTTCGTATAAAATCTTCCACACGTGGATCAATAGGCATCAAAGATGTTCCATTCAGCCGAGAGCTAGAGGTTGAACCAACGCCAGAGTAAATCCTATGTGGGAGTGTAGGGCCTACTCTAGTCCTGTGTCCTCTACATCTACCTAGTACCTACTTCGAAAGTCTCTCCTCGTTAACCTAGGTGCCGTTGAAGAGAAAACAAATTGTGTCATCTGGGTTTGTCTCTTCTGCTCTATCGTATTTTACACAAATAACAGTAAACACATGTTATAAATACACTGACTAATTTGAATAAGAAAATATAATATTGAAAATTAAAAATACTTACAAAAGTCTAGTGTGCTTCGATGTTAACCCAATTTTCCCCATGACGATGCATGTCTGCCTGGTTGTCTATAACAGACATCGACTATTAGGTCACTGTGTTAGTCCATCTAACGATTTAAATGTGTTAAAATAATATATTCTTTGATAACTTTTATAATTAATTGTAATTAAAAAATCTTACTAGCCTTTTTGTCATGATGTCGGGAGAGGGATATCTGACCATGCAAACTTGACAACTTCTAGTTGCCACGATAGTTTTTATTTGTCGGCCATTTTTTTGTTTATAATAGTATTTAGCATTAGTAATATTGAAATTAATATATATAATAAATAATCAGCTTAACAGATATAGAATTATAAAAAATTTCTCAAACATGAACCTATCACATCAATGATCCCTTATGTTCTTGATTCCTGAGGTTCTTGGGTGGGTTAGCTTTGAGGTGTGCCTCATTTGCTAATCCACCAAGTGCTTTGAAGTGTTCGTGGAGGTCGCTCTTCTAGTCCTTGTAGCACTTGGATGCCTCCCTATCAACTACACCGCAAAGGAAACTGTCCAGGTACTGGTATTCGAGAACAAATCAATTCTGTAACACATTCAAAATCATGATAAGTAGTTTTATTATGTTCTATAATAATTATGTTTTATAAAAATGAAGTTGAATGAATGCCTGCATGCGTAGCTGAATCTGGCTCTAATGCTGGGCATTTACATCTCTCCAAGCATCGTGAAACAGTTCACATGTATCTCGAGTGTAAATATTGATGGCATTTTCAAACCACAAGTTACACTAACCAAGTGGCTTCTGACTACTGTTAGTCTCGTCAAATTTGACCGAAATCATTCCATGCTTCTCTACATGTGTTGTGATCTCATGACCCTTTGCCTTCCTTCGATCGAAATGACAACGAGGTGCAGCATCTGGTGCTGTAAACATCAACCAATATTTTAGATTAAAATTAGTTGACCAAATAAACTTGACAAATTTGCAATTAGGTTGAACATACCTGATTGACGGTGTGACAAAACTCTGAGGGTCAGGTCAAGGCAGTGCTCCACCTAAAAAACTGGCACATGTAACAATTAGTCTAGACATGATCGCTTATTGACAAAAAATGTTTAATATCATATTTAGTATTTATTATATTACCATAAACATATGTTTAATTGTGATATTAAAATGACATGTACATAAAAAAACAAGGGCCGCTATACATAATTTCTAATCTTTGTCACTACTAATGTCTTGAATGTTGCCCCCATCATTAACGTCATTATCATTTTCAAAGTCATCATCTTCCTCTTCAACATACTCCTATAAAGTTTCATCCTCCTCTTTTTGCAAATCAAAGTCATCATCTTCTTTAGGAGACTTGTCTTTTAAGATTGCATCATCATCGTATATGATAAAGTTAGATGATGTGTTAGGGCGGTTCTACATCAAGGTGTTAATCTTTGATAGTTCCATAACTAATTCAATATTTGTAAACTCCGTATCTTTGCACTATAATATTAACTGCAACGATATGTCATTGCAAATATAAAAGGTTAATTTTTTTATTTTTTGCGATGAGATGTCGTCGCAAATACTTTTAGCAACGACAAAATCAAGATACATATGAGTCTCATATTTACGATGGCATGTCATCGTAAATTAGTAACTATTTGCGACGGCTTTTGTCATTGCTAATAGCCTCGATTGTAGTAGTGATATCAACCTTCACGTAGTTATTGACAGCTCACTTGTACTTAAAAAGAGTTACTCGAAGTTTGCAATAGTCAAATTCCTAAGTGTCATCAACATAAACATTAGAGATTATTGTTCCATACACAGACTCTTGTCTTTTGTGGAGGAAACATGTATGAAATCGGCACGAAGATACATACCACTATTTTGAACTAGGTGCTTCTCATTTCTTTTGTGAGCATAAAAGTTATAACCATTTATTTAATACAACGTCTGTCTTATGACCGTGAACGAGGTTCCTCCAGGCAAATTAAATAAGTTTTCTAGGACACCTTCGTTTTGAGACTCATGAGTCTTGTTATATATATGTGTTCATATCCACCCTCTAAAAGTGTGGTTGCGTTCATCTTGCAACTATTTCTTATTCCTCCCATTTTTGGGATTGGCATCTTTTTATTTCCTTCATGTGGACTTTATGAATGATTCGTCCACACAAGTACTGTGCAAAATGTGAAGACATGTAAACTTGTATTCCTCGCGAGAAACAAACAATGGAGTCACCCATCCTTCGATATAGCACACAATTATTTAGGCAAGCATGTATCTTCTCATACTCCATTCTTAGCATACTCAACGTGTTCGTTGCCTCATACATACTTACCAACGCTTTATATTATTATCTGAAAATGTATCATGTAAAAATTCTAAAAGTTTTGTGAAACTTGAATTAGAGCACCTAACCATTGCCTTCAAATTCTACAATCTAATCAAACCACATGGTTTAATATACTTCAAATACTTGTTATACAACAATGTCTTAGCATCTTTCATCATCGTCTCAAGTTACTCTGGTCCGTGCTCAAAGTGTTCTTTCATATCATTCATCATATCAACCATGTTGTTACCGTCATCATCTTGATCAATATGACTAACATGGATATTCCCTCTCACAGCCGATGAAAAAGTCGGGACTTCCACACTATGCCGTATCCATGTTTGATAATTTTGATCAATCTCATATCGATACAAATGAAACCTAATATTATCATATGTTTGTCTTCTAATGTTTCCATAATCAACACAAGGACAATGAATCATACTCCTTTTCAATTAGCCTTCGCAAAAGAGCCAAAATCCTCAACACCTTTCTCATATTCATCACTAACCTTAGTAGCATACATCCATTTTTTATCTATTGCTATAAAATCAAATCAAATTACTCAATCTCACAACAAATTTATATCTAATTTCATATAATTTCCAATAACAAATTCAATTGCAAAAGATAATTTAAATCTGATTAGCTAAATAATTAAAAAAAAACTAAAACTAATAAACACAAAGCAATCAATCAATTTCTATCTCACAATTACAAATTATAGAATAATTTCTAACTAATTTCAAACAATCCACTTACAAAGCCTAAGTTAAACCCAAAACTAACATTAACAAACCAAACACAACAAAAACAAACTTAAAACTAACATATCCATATTATCAAGTTCAACCAAAACTCTCAATATAAGAAACTAAATATAACAAAAATGAACCTAAAACTAACATACCCAAAATGAACCAAAAATTTCAATACAAGAAAATTACAAAACTAAAACTAAAACTAACACAAAAATTAAAACTAATAACTTTAATTACTTAACATACCCAATTCAAAAACCCTAAGCAATTCCCTAAGCAACAATTCCATTTTCAAATCCTAAATATACGACCCTTTACTAAATAAACAGCGTTAATACAAAATCTATTAAATAAATAATAATAAATAGAAAACAAAACACAAATTACTACAAAATGAATTAAGAATTACCAATTGATGGTGATGGCTATGGAAGTGACGGTGGCGACGAAACAACCATGATGGCTACAGAGAGGCGAAGCAAATGATGACAAAAGAGAGAGAAAGACAATGGTGACATTTGAAGAGAGAGAGGACAAGAGGCATGACACTCAAAGAGATAGAGAGGGGAAGGATGAGGTAGCACTAGAAGAGAAAGAGAGAGGTTATGATGATGGTAGCATTTCGAGAGAGGGATATTATAATCAAAGAGAAAGAGGCATTGAGAGAGTTAGGTTTTAATTTTTGAATGGGCGCGATAGTTAAAGCATATTAGATAACGATTTTTTATGACGAGTGAAAAGCACTTGACGTTTAATGCTAATAAATAACACGTGATTTACGATGATGGTTTCTTAGGAAACCATCATCTAATAAGTGACGCATAAGCAACAATTTCAAGTAGTGAAATGAATACAATGATTTTGATGCATGTAACTAAAACCAAAATAATTTTAACATATTGCTAGTCAAATGGGTTTTATAAGGAAAAGGTAAGTTGAGTTTTTGATGCCTGAATATATTACGTATATATATACCTACATACATATGTATGTACGTACATACACACATGAATAAATGCATATATACATATTTATATATATTAACCATAATGCTATGCTTATTGCTAAAACTGAATGATTACCCAATAGTCATATATTGGTATTAAAATAGTAAGATGAGTGAATTTTTTTAAAAAAAAATGCAAGGAATTTTTTATACCAATTTATTATATGTGCGCGCATACACATACACAGACATACATACAAAAATGAAAATGTCAATATTCTCGCGACATTATTTATATTTTGAAGTGTCAACATATATAGCAGGGGAAAAGATATCTTTCCCATCCAAAATATCCACAATATTTATAATAGTAAATTGCGCTGTTACACCCCAAACTATTTGTTATTTGCATAATTTATCCTACATTTTCAATCTTGGCAAAATGCATCCTTAATTTTAAAATTATTGACAATTAGGTTCTAATAGATAATAAGCATTAGAAATCATAGACAATTTTTGTCAGAAATTTACACATGAGTTTTCTTAAGGTAAAGCTCTACATTTTAAGAAAAAATTAAAGCTTAATAGGTGAAAAAGAATCTTTAACAAAAATTAAAAATAGCTATTAAACCTCAATTACCAATGATTTCAAATTTCAAGGCTTATTATGCCAAGATTTAAAGCTTATGATGCATTATGCAAAAAGTGAATAGTTTAGGGTGCAATAGTGCAGTCCACAAAATATCTAGAAAAGTCGAGAAAGTTTTATTTTTGCACAAAAAATCAATTTTGTAGCCATTTTGTTTTCTTTTCTTTTTCAATAAAAGGAAATAATATAATTTTTATGGTTTGACTTAAATGAGACAAACTGAAGAAGATTTTATTACCTTGAGTTTTGATTCCATGAGCTTAAGGACTCATCAAAGTTTATACTATTATAAATTCTATTTATAGTTCTCAAACAGAGTTTAGTTTAGAATACGAAACCAATATGATTTTTTGGATATATTTGTGCATCCTCCATACAAATTATCATGTTATATGATAATATTCATCAAGACTACTCATCAAACTGGATAAGTCAATAATATTAATTTATGGGTTAATAATCGGAAAGGATCAAAAAACATAAATGTGATATAGTAACAATATCCTCCATAACTATTTAAGGGCAGTATCTTTGTAAATATGTTGTTTATATCAAGATTAGATCTTGCTTATTAGAACTTACCTAAGGCCTTTCAACTTGGTAGACATTCTTTTTGTTATTAAAGACACTTGAAGTTCGTGTATACTCCACTATGTTTAGCAATTATTTTTTATGTCCTATATTATGTTTCTGTATCGTGTTTGTAATATATATGTTAAATCATCACTCAACTATAATCAATATATAATTATGATGGGTTTTTAATATAGTATATGACATAATTATCATATTCGACCAAATATGTATTTTTTATGTTAAGTAATATAGATTGTTTTAGCATTTTATATAGTTTTAATTAAAATATTTATGTTTTTCTTAAATTTTTCTTAATATTCATATTTTTCCCGTAATATCTTTTGACATCAAAATTTCCATTGACATTTTCCGTAATTCAAAACCTAAATAACTCCCTCGACATTGACGATGTTTTAGTTCTTGTATTTGTACAGACACATACTATTATACTTAACTTGTTATTTAAACTACAGGATTATCTAGTACTTATACATTGATATTAAAAACTCAACTTACTTTTATTTTTTAAAAATTAAAATTCATATGACTAACAATATGGTAAAACTGTTCTATTTATTTCATGCATCAAAATCATTAGTTTTGGTTAAAACCATTATAGCATATGAGAGCTTAGCTCACTTTTCTTAGCATTGAGAGCTTAGCTCACTTTTCTTGACATTGTAGCATGTGACAGCTTTTTACTGTAGTAATAAAAAGTTTTGGTTAAAACTGAGAATGCCAAACATCCTATATGTTTGTTACTGATTTTAAGTTTTTCAAATTTTAATACCTAATAAATCTTAGCTAGACATTTTAAAAGTTTTTAGTTAAATACTTAATACTTGATTAACAGAAGGATCGAAACTAAAACAAAATAATAGATTAAGGACCAAAATAAGACTTTATAAAAGTGAGTTACTAAAGTAGGACAATGCATAAACACCACAGACTATTTGTAGGATTAGCCCTCATTTGTATAACGACAATTGGGATTCATTATTTTGGCTCTTTTTTTTCTTTGCTATGTGTTTTTTTTCCTTATCATCTTTGTTGCTACATGTTATTTTTACTTTTTCTTCTTTAAATCTTATAACCTATCTCCATCTATTCTATACTTATATAAATAAGACAAACTCTTTTTTGGTGTACTCTTTTATACTTTTCAAGTGTCAATTTCTCCTTTTTTTCGCTTTATTTTTTATCACTTTTTCTTATTTATTTTATTCTACTTTTTTTTTTTTATTTTTCTCTTTCCTTGTTCCTTTTTTTTCCTTCTTTTTGTCCTATTTTTTTAGAGGTTCCTCTACATGTAGGAGTGAAGCCCAGGGTAGAAAGGGAAAGGCCGAAATGTGATTGTATTAATAAAGTGAGGGCAAAATTGATTTTAAGAGAGCAAAATATGATTTTAAGAGAGCATAATGTCATTTTAAGTGTGGCAAAATATAATTTGTACGAAATTTCATATGCAAAATTACAAGAAAAATAAAACTTCGAGGAATAACAGCCTACTATTATCCCTATGTGGTTCTGCCTCTAATCTACATCAAGCAATTACAAATTCCCAATATGCTCGCTTAAAATACCTTTTTTTTCCTTGTTTTGTTCGTCTGAAAATAATTTTTTCCAGATGTGTTCTTAATTCTTTTTCCCTTTTTACCAAATGCTTCTTAAAATACTTTTTTTTTTCTGCTTGTTCATAGTACAATATTTTTCTCGAATGCATCCCTACTAAACAAAACTTGCAAAATTACAACCACGTGAGGGAAAAAAGAACAAAAAAAAGAAGCGAAAACAGAGAGCGGTACCTGTGGTTACGTGTTACGGCACAAGCGCACGCTTCATATCTGGAACTTTCGTGTACAAACTAGTCCCATCTATACTGTTTATATTCTAGTACACATTCGAAATTACGTAGTTTCTTAATAGAAAATTTAAGAGAGTTCTCAAAAAAAAAAAAAAAAGAAAAGAAAATTAACAGAGAAGATCCAAGATGGTATTCATATAACGTAAACTTTAATTTTATTGGTAAAGATATTGCAAACTTTAATATGCCCTTTTGTAACTATTGTTATAATAATTTCTCCACAAAATCACGAGGCTAAGGCTTAAAAAAAAAGTCTATAATCATAGAAACATTGATTCTTAAAAATCGGGTATTTTTGTTTCTGAAAAAATGGGGTGTCTTCTACGAATAAAAAAAAAAAAGTGGTTAAAAAGCCACACAGCACACTTCGGTAGGAATTAGTATTATGTATTTTTTTTATTTCCTTTTTTTTGGCTCAAAAACACCTTGGGATTACAGACAACAGGAACTAGACTCAGGTCTTGTATTTATTATTTATTTATTTATCGTATTTATATTACAATTTTTCAATTTTCGATATAGCTACTTTTTTATTTTTTATTTTTTTTTTGAAGCGAATTTTTATATATATATATATATATATATATATAGAAAAGGGAGTTTATTAGCTAAGCAAAGCAAACGACTCCAAAAACGCAAAAAAATTATCTTGTGAGGTTTACCTTGGTTTTCCTTATAGCGCTCTAAAACCTCATCCTCCTCCACCTTCCGTTCCGCTTCCCCCCGACCGCTGCTCTTCTGCTTCACACCTCACCGCACCGCCAGCTACGCTCTCAACTTCCTTCTCTATATCTCTATCGCTCTCTTCCCTTCCTCCGAGCGAAGCGACTGAGATTGAGAGTTCGAGAAGATTCCAAGGACAACCGGGTTCGTTTCCTCTTGAAAATTAGAGCCATTTCTTTCCAATTGCCCTAATATTTTGTTTATATTAGCCGCCTTTTATTGTATTTCTGCGTGTAAATATTTGTAATTCTTCCTACAAATATATTGATCTATTCTTTTTGTTCTTGTTGCGAATACGTTTATTGAGGATTGGATTTTTGTCTATTTTTTGGTTGTGTTATGTTGTTGAAATGAAAAATTTTGGTCAAATTCTTGTTTTCGTTGATTTCGTTACTGAAGCGAGGATTTGCATTGGATAATTGGTGGCTACAAGTTTTTGGTTTTAGAGTAGAAAATAGCTTAGGAAACTGTTGGGAAAATTGTATTTTTGTGCTATAATGGATGTAATCTTTGTTTTTAATCTGAGAAAAGGTTATTTGATGTAATTTTAGATTACGTACTGTGCTCAGCTAACTTTTGTGTTTGAAGAATTACAAAATGATCTGGAAAAGGACAAGATTTTTAAAACGGAAGTGGAGGAGAATTAAAAGAGGGCCGGGTAGATAACCTAGGTGAGGGAAATGGAGAGTTGGGGAGAGGACTATTCTCCTGCGTAATTTCGTATTAGCGAGAGAAAGGAAAACAAAGATCCCTTCCGCTAGTCCGTCCAAATTTGGGTCTTGTGGATCATTTTGAACTCCTCACTCGATCCATTCACTCCTCTCCTTCATACCAAACAACTATAATTTTAAAAACCGACCCACTAATTCTCCCATTCATATCCCTCCTTCCACATTTCCCACCCTCCAAATTAGGCTAAAGCAGCAAAAACATGGGTTAGAATACTGTTATTTCTTCTGGTTTTAAATTCTACTTTGATTAGTAGTTTAACGTCTGCATTACTACTGACTGGACCTCCCTGTCCACAAAACTTATTTTGGACTAAATTCTGAAGAATTTTTTTCTTGGGTAATATGTTAGAATGGTACCTGCAAATATTGCTAAGTATCTGAGTTCAACCGGTGATATCAGTTTATTTCATGGGTTTGGAGGACTCCTTTTGATTTACCTTACATTTTGTTTTTCCGTAGTTGTATCACTTTTTTTTTTTGGCTGCACTTGATGAGGCTGAAACTTAGCTCATTTCCTTTGTAGAAGATATATTGAATGGCAATTATACCTGCTGGAAGTACCTGTGTTGCTCAATGGGGCATTCGTCCTCAGTCTTTCCTGAAGTCCTATGCCACTAACAAGATACTGACACCCCAATGCTGGTGAGCATTTATTTTAAAACCTGGTTTGTCGAATTGGAAGCTTACCTGAATTTATTTCAAATCGTTGGTTATTGAATTGGAAATCTTATGGTCATTTGTGACTACAGGCATAAGTAGTTTTCAACTATTGTTCAATCCGTTATCTTTTTGCCATTCTGGTTGCTTAACTGCCACGAGTAAGGTGAAGATATAATCCTATGTCAATTGCTAAATTTCCCTAATAAGCTGGAATTGAATTAAGGGTTGAAAATCATTAATCATGACTTAAGAATGCTGTCTGCCTAGTTGATTTATGGTGTTTCATCTCATCGAGCTGTTTGCATTTTAGGTCTTCCTTGAATTAAATTGTACTGCATATCTTCAGATTTAATTACTTGGCTCAGGTTGTGTGTTGATATTTATGTCCTCTTGCTGCAGTTTTACAAACAAAATACGGGACTTTGGGGCGCAAACTTCAAGCTTATTTTCTCAGGATACCTTCCATGCTTTGTCATCTTCAGTGTCATCTCAAAATTTGCATCGTTGTAGGGGAGCAAGGTTTATAGTTAGAGCAGATACTGTGAGTACGAACACTGATATTAATGTTTGTTTCACGGGGCTAAATGAAATGAATGACTAACTACTACTTATTTTCAGGACTACTATTCTGTCCTTGGGGTGTCAAAAAATGCCAGTAAATCTGAAATTAAAAGTGGTTTGTACCGTGCCTTTATCTTAGTGCTTCCTTTGCTTGTAATACTTTATCTTATATTATCATTCACATGCAATATATGCCTTCTGTTGTGGGTATATCTCTTGTGCTGGATTGGTTTCTAATATTATCTGGGTTGTTAGTTTCAGCATAGCATATTATAATCCCTTGCTGATTTTAGCATTTTTTCATGTACATTTTGTTTCAGCTTATAGGAAGCTTGCAAGAAGTTATCATCCAGATGTAAACAAGTGAGTTCATGTCTCAGCAGTCTCTTCGGCTTATATAAGTTTCAAACTACCATTTCCTCTTCCCCTGCTTTCTAGAAGTACAAGTCCACACTCTTTAATTGCACAGTTATTATTTAGTTTTATTTGTGCTGAAATGAGTAATCGCAGATTCTTGGCATTAATATTGTTCTTTTGGGTAGTTTATTGTATAAGATATTTGTGTGGGTGTGTGTGTGTTTAGCCAAAGAAACAAAAGTGAATTTTAAAAAATTGTTAAAACTTATGGCTCGGTTTTTAAGCACGCCACCGTTTCATTTCTTGTATGAAACTCACTAATTTAGCCATAGAAACAATAGTGAATTGAAAAACTTGGGTAAAACTTTGGTTCGTTTCTTAAGCCGCCCCCATTTTCTCCAATTTGTGAGAACTCACTAATTTAGCTATAGAAACAAAAGTGTATTGAAAAAATTGTTAAAACTTATGGCTTGTTTTTTAAGCATCCCCCGTTTCACTTCTTCCATGAAAAACACACTAATTTAGCCATGGAAACAATAGTGAACGGAAAAAACTTGTTAAAATGTGTGGCTTGTTTTTTAAGCACGCCCCCGTTCCACTTCTTGTCCATTAGTTTAGCCTTAAAACAGTTGTGTGTGTGTGTGCATGTGCCTGTTTTTTTTTTTTTTTTGGAGTCAATGTTGCCTATTCTCATATGTGATACCTATACCCTTTTATGTTGCAGAGAACCAGGGGCAGAACAAAAGTTCAAGGAAATTAGCAATGCATATGAGGTAAAACCTTACTTTTCAATTTATGATAAGGCAGTGGAAGTTGGATGTTATCTGATACTTTTTTTTTTTTTTGGGGGGAAAAGAAACGAAGAAATTTTATTGAAGGGGTGGGGGGATTACAAAAAGAGGATAGGAAAAACCCCTAGAAAAACAGGGAAAAAAAAAAAAGTATCCAATTCTTTGATCTAATTGGTTGTTAATTCTTCTGTAGGTCCTTTCTGATGACGAAAAACGATCATTATATGACAAATATGGAGAGGCTGGAGTTAAAGGTGCTGGCATGGGCATGGGGGTAAGTATCTTTTTTATCATGATGAGGAAAATGGGTTCATTTTTGAATGTTATTTCAGCTACCATCTCACATGGTAAAAACTTAACTGTGTCAGGATTTCAGCAATCCTTTTGATCTGTTTGAGTCTCTATTTGAGGGGATGGGTGGTATGGGTGGCATGGGTGGGATGGGGGGAAGAGGGTCTAGGAGTAGAGCTGTTGACGGCCAGGATGAATATTACAACCTTGTCTTGAACTTCAAGGAAGCAGTTTTTGGGGTTGAGAAGGAGATTGAAATAAGTCGGTTAGAGAGCTGTGGAACTTGCAATGGTTCAGGCGCTAAACCAGGTACAACACCGACTAGATGCAGCACCTGTGGTGGACAAGGCCAGGTGGTCTCATCTGCGAGAACACCATTAGGTGTCTTCCAGCAGGTTATGACATGTTCTTCATGCGGTGGAACTGGGGAAACTTCCACCCCTTGCAACACATGTTCTGGGGATGGTCGAGTGAGGCGAACAAAGCGGATTAGTTTGAAAGTTCCTGCTGGTGTGGACTCTGGAAGCCGACTAAGAGTTCGAAATGAAGGTAATGCTGGCAGACGAGGTGGATCACCTGGCGACTTGTTTGTTATTATTGAAGTTATCCCTGATCCCATCCTTAAACGTGATGACACCAACATCTTGTACACCTGCAAAGTGTCCTACATTGATGCAATTCTGGGGACTACCATTAAGGTTCCAACAGTGGATGGTATGGTTGATTTGAAGATCCCTGCTGGTACCCAACCGAACACGACCCTTGTGATGGCTAAGAAAGGTGTTCCTCTTCTAAACAAAAGCAACATGAGGGGTGATCAGCTGGTTCGAGTGCAGGTTGAAATTCCAAAACGATTAAGCAGTGATGAGAGGAAGCTTATTGAGGAACTTGCTGACCTAAGCAAGGGCAAGGCTGCAAGCAGGAGATAGTTGTTTTTGTGCTCATTTGTCATCTCTATGCTTTATTCGAAATTCCATCTTGTTGGGGCATCTTTTTGGAATCTTGATGCACATGTAGGGGAATTCAAGTGTTCGTCATTAGTGAATTGTGGCGGGGAAACATATTTGGCTGTTTGTTGTCGTAAAAAGATATCTTGTGATAATTTTGTCATCCTAACAAAGGGACGAAGGAGTTGCAGAGGAAAATGATAAATTGAGGATGGCGCCCTCAATGTTCTGTACCAAAAATTAGCTTTGACATTATAAATTATTCTTTGGGATTGGAGTAAACTTGGTAGATGTTTTCTCGTATTTTTCTTTTATATTCTAGATACAGAAGAGAAGCACTTGGCAATTTTGCCTGCTCTTTTTCGCGTTCGTTTGTGAGGGGTACTTTTTTTGCGTTGCAGAATTTAATGTTCTTCTTTGATTCATGGTGGGGTGTGAGCGAAGATACACTTCATCAAGCTATTGTTCTTTATACAAAAAAACTTAGGAGTGTTCATCGGGTCGATCACTGCAGTCTAATCCAATTTATTTCTGACGGATAATCGATCTTAATTGTATTAGATTAGGTATGAAATCTCAAAAATTGACATGATTGGATGGGATATTTATTTTACCTTCAAGGTATCCAATCTAAACCAATCCAATCTTTATTTATATTCCCTATAAAATTATAAATATATATTTTGCATTATCCGTCTAAAATTTAATGTATATTGTCCATCAACTTATACATACTAATATTAAAAAACCTAAAAGAACTGAATCCATGGATTATATTTCTTTTTATGTTTATCAGTTTTTTTCCTACGTTTGTTCTGTTTACCTGTTTATGACTTTAATTTCAATGCAAGCGTAGGATGCTCAATCAACTTTGAAGTTTGTAATTTAGAGTTTATATGATTATTTGAATTTATAGATGTTAGTTCTGCTATTTCTTTCTTTTTTCTTTCTTTTTTTTTCCATCTATTGTTAAACTATGTTATAAAGGTCATATGCATAGGTCAAAGAGGGGGAAAAATAGGGAAAACATGTACAAAGCCCTTAAGTTAAAAACAAATGAGACCAATCTAATCCAAATAGACCTCAATCAGATTGGCTTGGTTTGGATAATACACAATTATCATATTGGATTGGATGAAATTTCTAAAAACCGACCTTAGTTGAGTTTGATGTTATATGTTAAAATAGGTTACATTGGGTTGGAAGAATATCTTTAAAAAAAACTCAATATTTCAAGCAAATATTTTGAATCTCTACAAAATTTGGTCTTTGGGCTTCATTTATTCTAGACAATGGTGTTAGTTTGAAGCGAAAATTACATTTTATGTTACACTTTTAAAAATTATGTTCATTCATACTACATTTTAAAGTTGTATTACACTATCATTTATATTCTAGGTTTGTTTGAGTTATGCAACACTTAAACATTTATGGCATTTATAGACAGTAAGTTTCAAAAGATGACATTTATAAAAATTCCTCTCGAAAAGAGAATTATATGTTATGCCACACTTTTAAAAACTGTGTTCATTTGAAGAGAAAATTATATGTAAATTCGAATACTATGGCAAAAATCTTAAAATTGAAATAACATCCACGGCACGCTATGTAATAGTCACAATTACAGTTGACGTAAAGAGGGAATCATTTGACACTTCAAGTGCCATATTCAATAAATATAATTCATGAAACTCAATTCAGTTTAAAAAAAGAAAAAACCAAAATTTACTGCTTATCCACCGTAGCCAAACCCTCCTTAACTAACTTGTCAAAATCCTTGTAAGATGATCCTTGAACACTTGCAGCTTCAACTGCAGTCTTCTTCCATTCCAATGCCTTTTCCCTTAGTTTCTTCCCTTTATCTCCTTCCATCATTTCCTTCACAAGTTCTGCAACATCATCACGCTTAACATCACTATTTACCTCAAGTCCGATCCCCCAAGTGGTGCATGAAAAGTGACAGTTTGTTTGTTGATCGGCGAAGAAAGGCCAACAGATCATAGGCACACCAGCACAAATACTTTCTATTGTTGAATTCCAGCCACAATGTGTGAGGAAGACCCCAACAGAGGGATGTGCTATAACTTGCTTTTGTGGACACCACTTTCCTATTAAACCTCTTTCCTTGACCTCTTCAAAGAACTCCTCAGGTAAAGTTGCTGACTCAGAACCTATCACAACATCAGGCCTAATTATCCACAAAAAATAGTGCTTGCTCTTTGCAAGCCCCCAAGCAAATTCTCTGAGATTTTCTTCTGTCATTGTGGTGATGCTTCCATAGTTCACGTATACAACTGAATTGGGTTCTCTTTTGTCCAGCCATTCAAGACATGTCGAGTCTTCTTTCCATAAGCTTGAACTCAATGACTTCAGTGGGCTTTCGGGAAGATTTTGGTTGAGTAAAGGAAGTGGACCTACGGTGTAGATGTTCGGGTGCTTGGCTGAGATTGCGTCTAGCACTTCGTGTTCGAGCTCGTAGAATGTGTTGAAGATGATTGCAGAGAAATTTAGGAAGTTCCGTGCTTCTGATCTAACAAAATCAAATATTTTATCGTCTAACGATTGTACTCTGATAATGCTTGGTAGGTCCTTGAGTTGGATGTTTTTCATGCCTGGGATCCAGTCTATTTGTGTGTAAAGACTACCATCATGCATGAAGTTGTCATCTGAGAAGCATGGAGAATTAAGCTATCTTCTGTATTGCAAATGAGTAAACAAAGAAAGGGACAAGTTTTAAAACAATTTTAATGAAATATTTTTGTTAAAACGTAGTTGGGCACTTTTTGTAGGAACTAGGAGCCACGTTACGTGCTACTTTAACAGAATTTAGAGCAAAGGTTTTACTCCTGGTTTCTGTTCGCCTCCACGCACGATGAAAACGTCAGTAAGATCACATCGCCAAACCGTACAAAAAACAAAATAAATGAAAAGCGTTGGGCTCAAATTTTAGTTAGTGTAGTAGCTCTACACTGGGAATACTAATCTATGCTTAAAGAACATCCAATGAGACAGAGAGCAGGGGGCATGTCCCCCTAGCTTTTTTCTTTTAACACATATAGCAGTTTTAATTTTAATACAGTAAGCATATATATTCATTAATAATTCTCGACATGTTAATATAATCTGGATAAAAAAATTTTTTTTGCCCCCTACTAAATCATGGCTCTATCAAACATCCTACACGCATATCATATGAAGCCTAGCTGTTATTTAGACAATGCATAGAAGAAAGCTGTATATGAAGCCAAAGCATTTTTTCTTTTTTTGTTTTATTGAACTCTATTAATAAACTAATTTTAAGATTTAAAGAAATAATATACGTGAAGTTTGAATAAGCCAAAAAAGCTGGTACCTCTAAAAGGAACAATGCCTCTTTTACAAAGTTCATCACACTGGAGGTACCCCATAAAGCTACAAGCAGAGGCTGACCAAAACTGAAAATATTGAATCCCCAAATCCTCAGCAGCTTTGATCGAAAAGCCCATAACCCCGTCGGCAATTACGCAACTGACTGGTGGTATTTCAGAACATGACTTGAGCCTCAGCAGCAGCTCTTTAAATGGACCAAGGAAGTTCTTTCTAGTTGAGTCGCACAGCAGAGGAAGATCTTGGGTTGCATCGCGATCCGGAGGAGGCAGACCGTCTGGAATGGTCTCGAAGGAGAAAGCTGGTAAGCCGTTGGCAAACTCGGGACCCCTAGACCTGATTAAGCGCCTGTGGTTGAACTCTGTGTTGACAAAGGTGATGTGGAAGCCTCTAGAGTGTAGAAGCTTGGCTAACTGCATCATGGGGTTGACATGGCCTTGTGCTGGGAATGGGATACAAACCGCATGAGGCTTATCGGCACCAATTGAGCTCATCTCTGGCAAATAGCTAAGTAAGCAAATATGAGATGACAAGTGAATGTACAAAAAGTTCTCTTTTTTTTTTTTTTTTTTTTTTTTTTTTTTTTTTTTTTTTTGGCAAAAGGAGAGATTGAAGTTAATTAGCTTAGTTTTTGCTGCATATATGTAGGAATATCAGATTTGAAATGAGCTGTGCTATTATTATGATTATTATTGGAAGATCAGATTTGTAAGAAGCTGTGCTGCTGCTGCTACTATTGTTGTTATTATTATTATATATGTGCGTCATGTTTACTAGGTATACATACATGTGCTTCTTCGTCTTATTATTATTATTATATATGTGCGTGAACATGTGTCCATATATATATATATATATAGGTGTCGATTGTTGACTAGTTGGCAATTGAGACAACACCACTACCAAGTAATAACAATAAAATAATGATTTTTTTTTTTTTTTTTGAGGAGATAAAATAATAACATTTGAGATAACACGTTCTTAAGAAAACTATATTAACAAACAATTAAACAAACCAACTACTCCCTTGGGCCACATGACCCACAATTGCTCTTCGGCCGATGAACTCATATTATTATTTGTTTTGGGGGCACCCAGCTCATGCATAACATAACAAAAAACTGCCCTTTAGCATTTTTCATCGAGGGTTTTCCTTTAGCTGTTAATTAGAAAAAAAAAAAAAAAATCATCTTCACGTTTTTGATAAAGTTAAAAAAATTTCCCCTTATCTCACATCTTTAATTTTGTGTCATTCTTTTATAATTCTACCTCCTTAAAAAAATAAAATAAAGTGATGAGAAAATACAAATCCATATGCCCCTCTTTCATTATTCTAAATTTTCCAACTTTCTACCTTGTTAATATATAATAACATAAAGTGATGAGAAAATACAAATCCATATGTTAATACAAATCCATATGTTCCTCTTTCATTTCTCTAGATTTTCCAACTTTTTATTGCTAATCTTTCTTATTTTTGATATTGATCATTAGGGTTAATTTTATTTTTTGTTCCCAATTTTTAAGCAAAATCCCATTTTAAAATCTGACATTTAAAATGTATCAAAACTAGTACTCAATCAACAAAGTGTCTCAGTAAAATTTTTCCATTGAGAATATGTTAGAAACCACATGGAGAAGGCATGCATGTGAAGAAAAGCGCAAGCATCGAAGGGGGGTCTTTGTCTGTGTATATATGGACTTGTTTAAGTTTTTAATTGTTATATTTCTAATAAAAGTATATTTTAACTAATTAATGATGTGTGAGGATAAGACTTTAACCTCATTAATTTTCAAAAATTCTTTTAATCAACTACCAACTTTATTACATCAGATTTATTTTAAACGAATAATAATAATAATACCTATAACACGTAGCTATTACAATCACACCCACCATATATATATATATATGTGTGGTGGGATATAGTATGCCAAGGTGCTATATTAGAGCCATTGATATTCTGATCGATGACATAAATTGTACTAGGGCAACGATAATAAACAATATTTTTTTAACCTATTAACCTGATTGTTTGGTAAGCTGATATAGGGCAGAAACGACATATCATTTCTTCTTTTTTTTTTTTGGGTACCTGTAAATATTAGCCTCTTATTTATTTATTTATTTATTTATTTTTGTTGAAGTAGTAGACTAATGGTGTAAATTATCGTTTAAGGCTAAAAATATTGAATGGTCAGAGTTGTGAGATGCTTCGATCAGTTGAGGTAGGCGGCGACGAGGTGAGGACAAAAGAAGTAAATATTGAAGTCGTAGATAGAGTAGTCGACGACTCTGTTTATTCCGAAGTTGCTTCTACATTCTAGCGACCAAGAGAGAGCGTTGCTGCTTCTCTATTAGTTTAATCTGAAATTTTTAGTCGGATGTAAATGCCTTAAACGTATAGCTTTTCATATATGAAGGTGGACTGAAATATCGGTCGACTCTGTACCGGTACTTATTAGGACTTTGTTTTTTGTACTTTTTTTTTTTGAAAATGTTAACCGTCTAATATTTTTAGAAAATGGTGTTTGACAGTGTCTTCAAAATAGATAAAAATAGTTTTGTTTTAAAAAATAAAAATTTTTAAAAAATTATACCATGTTTTTAAAACAATATTTTTAAAAACTTTCGAAATAATACTAAATGGTAGGTCTGTTTTATTTTTAAAGTCTTGTTCTAGCAGTAATTGAATAATTTTGATTTCTTTTTAACAACAAGGATTGCTCCGTACTATTAAATTTAAATGTAAGGTTACGCAACCAAAGGAAGGAATTCTGGCCTTGTGGAGACCAGTTGGATGGGATTGTTGTTGGTGTGTGACATGGGAGTCATTTGATTTCTGAGGAAGACATTGCGGGCGGCAATGATGTCAACAAATGGGGATGATTATTGATGTTCACCTTTTCAATTTCTAAAGGTGTGCGGTTCCATGGGTTCTGATACGAGGGAAGTTATACAACATTTATGCATCAAGTGCATAGTTGGTGTTTCATAATAGAACTTTTGGAGAGTTTAGACTCAAAATTGTGAATGAATTTGATGTAAAACATCGTAAGACGAAAGGCGGGCGATGACGATCTGCTCTTGGTGATGCATGGGAACCGGAGGGAACGGATGCTGACTTGATTCTAGATTCCACTTTAAGTAAAACCAGTTCTAATTCTTGGTAGTCATCTTTCTTTAACCCTTTAAATTGAGCACTTTCACTTTAAGATTATAGAGATTCCTATCAGTAAGTGCAAATCTTGAATTGAGAGTTATTAGTTCTATGGTTGGACTTTATGCTGGGATATTAGACTTATCAAGTCCTAGTAACATTTAGAAGTGGTATGATAAATTTCAAATGTTATGCAGAATCAATCCAAAGATCAGCCTCAAATTTCCTCTGAAGAGGAAGCTCATGCTAAAGCTTGAGCATGACTATCAAGAAATTAAGGAGCAAGCGAGGTTATTAGTGACGTAAACAAAGATCTTGGACCCCTTAATCTTTGTAAAGTTTCTCTCGCATGTTTTTATTTAGTTAGATCATTAGTAAACAATTAGGTTGTAACACCCCTGAATTTTAAAATAAGGTTAGTTATGTTAGGTTTAATTATTAAGTGTGTCAGTGTAAATTTTGTCGTTAATTTTAGTCATTTGAGGATTTCATTGCAGTTGTTAAATTTAAAAATTTGATTTTTAGTTTTAAAATACTAAATGATATTTTTATCCTATATTTTTCTCTTATTTACGAAAATACCTTTAGGGCTTTTCTTTTTCTTTTTCCTTTCCTTTTTCTTTTCATATTTCACGCTCTTTCTCTCTTTCTTCCTCTTGCGCATAGCCCTCTTTCTCTCTTTCTTTCTCTCAAAAATTTTAATTTCAAGCTTCATTCTCACGGATTTAAGCAAGGATTGAAGTTCAAATTATCAAGTTTTTCATCTAAAAACACCATTAAAGATTAGTTTTCTCTTTTTCTTAAAATTTTAAAGTTTTATTTTTAATTTTTCAAAATTTTTTTTATTGTTAAATCCGAACTTCATTGAACTTAGATAATGTTTAATCTAAGCTTATAGGACTTGTTTTATTATGAATCTATGCTTTATTTGAACAAAAATTGGTTTAATCAAGTTTTTACATTTTTCTTAGATTTTCAAATCCATTGTGAAATTGATTTTAAATTTGGGGAAAATGATTTAAATTTATTCTATTATGATTTTCTATGCTTTCTATATGATTTTTATGCCTTGGGATTAAAAAAACAGGTTTTAATTTAGATTTTTGAGCTTAGGAAGATCGAGACTCGAGGTCTCGGGTCCCTAGATTTTGTCAGTTTGGTAGGCCGAACTTGATCTTCGGCATGTCAGATTCAAGAAATTCAGTAGGCCAGATTCATATCTTCGGCAGGCCAAGCTGTAGCAATTTGGCAGGTCGGTTTGGATGTTTAGAAGGCCAAACTGTGTAGATTCGACAGGCCGGTTCAGGGTGTTCGGTGGGCCGATTGGGCAATATGAAATTATAATTTAACCACAGTTTTTAATGTTTAATGATTCCAAAATGTTTTAAAAAGGATTATGATTTTAGGTTATGATTATTTTGAGTCAAAAAGCACACTGATAATTAAAAATGACAAAATGATATTTGTTGAAAGTAATTTCTGATTTTAAATGTAGTTTTCAAGGTTTTGAACGTATATTGAGCATACGTTGGATTTAATTTAAAGCTTACGTTATTGGAATTTCAAATTAAGGTAGGATATTTCTATCCCTTTTCTTGGTAGCCTTTTTTAAACTGTTTTAGTCATATGTTTGACCTTTGAATGATTGATGAAAATAATTTCTATCTTTGATTTTGAAGAATTATATTTTGATATTATTTCTGATTTCTAAAATCCGTACGGTGGTATTTTGTCAAATTTCATTCAAGTAAACATTTACTGATTTTTGTTAAGATCTTGAGATTAGTTTACGAATGATATTTTTATCTATAACTGTTATTTTTAAATAACTTGTTTTTAACTAATTATCTTATTTTTCTATTTTTAAAAATCCCCTTTCCAGGTTCAAAGAGGAAGGAAGGTCCTAGAATCGAAACCTGCCTCTTTGAGTAGAAATGGTATTTTCTATGTAACTGTGGTATGATGCGTGTACTGAACGACTGGTCCCGATGTCATTGTTGATGTCATTTTCGTCTTTGTGAGTCCTACCACGTCACTTATTTCAAAGACGATGATTTTCAGTATTCTTGTATTATTATTATTATTGATATTATTTGTATTTTATTTACTTCCCACCTTCGTGGTAAATATTCACGTGATGGTGAATAAGGATAAGCTCTTCGCCCTATCTTCATGACATTCACGTGATGGTGACTGTCGATGATATTATTTATTTTTGATGATATTTATTTACCTTCTACTTTATTTATTTACTTTTCTCTTTATTTCCTTTGCTTAATTCATCTTATTTACTCAATTTTTATCCTATTTACCTAAAACTATTGACCCCCTCCCCGAGGCGTCATAAAATGGTATTAGAGCATAGGCTTTAGATCTTTTGGGAACTGAACCTGTGAGATTTTCACGGTTTTGTTTTGATGTTTTTAAGTTTTATGTCGGGACAGTTGTCGTTACAGTTACGTTTGAGTATACAGTATTATTTATGATTTTAAACTTTAGATATTTAAAAATTTTAAGGACGAAATTTTTTTTAAGGAGGGTGGATTGTAACGCCCCTGAATTTTAAAGTAAGGTTAGTTATGTTAGGTTTAATTATTAAGTGTGCCAGTTTTGTCATTAATTTTAGTCATTTGAGAATTTCATTGCAGTTGTTAAATTAAAAAATTTGATTTCTAGTTTTAAAATACTAAATGACATTTTTATCCCACATTTTTCTCATATTTACAAAAATGCCCTTAAGGCTTTTCTTTTTCTTTTTCCTTTCCTTTTTCTTTTCATATTTCACGCTCTCTCTCTCTTTCTTCCTCTGGCGTGTAGCCCTCTCTCTCACTTTCTTTCTCTCAAAAATTTTGATTTCAAGCTTCATTCTCACAGATTTGAGCAAGGATTAAAGTTTAAATTATCAAGTTTTTCATCTGAAAACACCATTAAAGGTTAATTTTTTCTTTTTCTTAAAATTTTAAAGTTTTATTTTTAATTTTTTAAATTTTCTTTGATTGTTGAATCTAAACTTCATTGAGCTTAGATAATGTTTAATCCAAGCTTATAGGACTTGTTTTACTATAAATCTAAGCTTTATTTGAACAAAAATTGGTTTAATCAAGTTTTTACATTTTTCTTAGATTTTCAAATCCATTGTAAAATTGAGTTTAAATTTGGAGAAAATAATTTAAATTTGTTCTATTGTAATTTTCTATGCTTTCAATATGATTTTTATGCATTAGGATTGAAAAAAACAGGCTTTAATTTAGATTTTTGAGCTTAAGGAGGTCGAAAGTCAAAGTCTCGAGTCCCCAAATTTTGCCAGTTCGGTAAGCCGAACTTGATCTTCGGCATGCCAGATTCAAGAAATTCGATAGGCTTGATTTATATCTTCGGCAGGCTGGTTTGGATGTTCGGGAGGCCGAACTGTGTAGATTCGGCAGGTCGGTTCAGGGTATTCGGCAGGCCGACTAGGCAATATGAAATTGTATTTTAACCACAATTTTCAATGTTTAATGATTCCGAAATGTTTAAAAAAGGATTATAATTTTGGGTTATGATTATTTTGAGTCAAAGGCCATACTGATAATTAAAATGACATAATGATATTTGTTGAAAGTAATTTCTGATTTTAAATGTAGTTTTCAAGGTTTTGAACGTATATAGAGCATACGTTAGATTTAATTTGGAGCTTACGTTATTGGAATTTCAAATTAAGGTAGGATATTTCTATCCCTTTTCTTGGTAGCCCTTTTTAAACTTTATAGCCAAATGTTTGACCTTTTGAATGATTGATGAAAATAATTTCTGTCTTTGATTTTGAAGAATTGTATTTTGATATTATTTCTGATTTCCAAAACCCGTACGGTGGTATTTTATCAAATTTCATTCAAGTAAATATTTATTGATTTTTGTTAAGATCTTGAGATTAGTTTACAAATGATATTTTTATCTATAACTGTTATTTTTAAATAACTTGTTTTTAAGTAATTATCCTATTGAGCCTTCTGCTTATGTTTTTCTATTTTTAAAAATCCCCCTTCCAGGTTCGAAGAGGAAGGAAGGTCCCAGGATGTGGCTCTTTGGGTAGAAATGATGTTTTTTATGTAATTGTGGTATGATACGTATACTGTACAACTGGTCCCGATGTCATTGTTGATGTCATTTTTGTCTTTGTGAGTCCTGCCATGTCACTTATTTCAAAGATGATGATTTTCAGTATTCTTGTATTATTATTATTATTGATATTATTTGTATTTTATTTACTTCCCACCTTCGTGGTAAATATTCACGTGATGGTGAATGAGGATAAGCTCTCGGCCCCACCTTCGTGACATTCACGTGATGGTGACCGCCGATGTTATTATTTATTTTCGATGATATTTATTTACCTTTTACTTTATTTATTTACTTCTCTCTTTATTTCTTTTGCTTAATTCAGCTTATTTACTCAATTTTTATCCTCTTTACTTAAAACTACTGACATTTTCTCCTAGGCGTCACATAGGTTTCTTTAGATACTTGTTTTAGAATTGCAGTTTGTATAGGCACCAAGATGGTGCAAAAGATGAAAATAGGAATTCCTTGATATTTGTATATGAAAGCTAGCGTGTTTCATTACTACATTGATTATGACTCACAAACCATTTTATGTCTGGGTAACATTTTATAAGGTTGGTTTATAATTAAGAGTACAAACCACATAGTACAGAGATGCATGTGATTTAACCCAGTGTTAGGCCGGAGCTTGCTTGGCTTTGCGAAAGGCGAGGCCTACCCTATTGTGTGCAAGCCTAGTCTTTCCTTTATGCTTCTGTCCCTTGTCTACTTTTAACCCTTAAACGAGTGGAGTGAGCTTTTTTGCCTCAAGTAGAATAGCAATCCCATATGCACAAAATATTTACCGAAACATGGAATTCATCAAATCAGCAATTGGGTCACGGTTAAATACTAATTGCAAGTATATTTCTTGGTTTGGATATGAGATTTGAATGAGATGCTTCAAGAGAATGCGTTTTCCCCACTTCCTGTTTCAAAGTTCTCTTGAACTCAGGAAATAATTGAAGGCCAACTCATACTTCTTTATCCTTTTAAGTAACACAAAAATGAATTGAATTAACGTTTTAGAGTTTGAGCAAGCTCAACATTGACATAATTAACAAAGATTATGCTTGGAAAGCATTTTCATTATCTTAAACCATCAGAACATGATTTAAACAACATTTGTAACATCCCTTTCTTTCCCCCA
>CAMOHE010044880.1:798-13601 GCA_946598075.1 Artocarpus hirsutus
ATATATATATATGGTTTTGAACCAAATCTTTTTATATATATATAAGATTTTATAATATATTGATATATAACAAACGTAAACGTTTGTTTTACGTTTTAATTTTTATATATTTATATATATATATATATAAACGAATCAGTTTTGATTCGTGCAAAAAAAAAAATCTTTTCCGTTTAACTTTTTTGTTTTACTTATATATATATATATGTATGTGTGTGTGTGAAGTGTATGAATCATTTGTGATTCAAGAAAGAAAAAAAAAAAGAAAGGGAAAGAAAGAAAAGAAAAAAAAAGAAGGAAGGGGAAAGTTAAAAGGTTACAACCCTGTAAAATATATCATTTCCGCATATGTATGATATAGTGGTTATTTTTTAAATTGAAAGTCAATTAAAAAATTACTAATGGCTCATATATAAAAAGGGAGAGATAACAGTTATCTTAAGACTTTTTAATTCACATAACTTTTGTAAAATACTCAGAGAAAAAATTGAGAGTTCTTTCCTAAAAAAAATGGTCTGCTATCTCATGTGTTGAGTACATAGTAGATTCAAAAAAGTGTGAGGAAAATTCATTCTTGCAGTTTGATGCCCACTCGTCTTTTCATTGGTGTGGAGGTCTGGATTGAAAGATCATAGTGTCAAATAGGAAAGCTAGGATACCCTGATAGTCTTCAAAAAGTTAGTAAAATTTCTAAAGCTTTCTATTATTAATTAAAATTATATATCTATTCCCGATAAACAAAGTTTTTAAAAAATTTTTGTTTGTCAACGATCCGTTTCTTCTGCTGCGTTTCATATTTTAATTCTAACATATATATGCTACAGTTAGACAGGTTCAAGGCTAAGGGTCAAGAGAGCAAGGTCTATAAGCTGCTAAAGTCAATTTATGGACTTAAACAGGCTTCCCATTCTTGGGACATAAGATTTGATCAGGCGATTAAGACTTATGAGTTCGAATAAAATGTGGACGAACCATGTATTTACAAACACATTAAGGATGAGGAGGTGGTTTTTTTACTGCTCTATGTAGAAGTATCAAGCAAGATAGCACTTTAAATTCAACAATGGAGGCAGAGTATGTGACAGCTAGTGATGCTTCAAAAGAAGCAATGTGACTCCGCAAGTTCTTTTAGGGATCTTGAGGTAATTTCTGGTATGGATAAGGTGGTATTGCTACATTGTGATAACACTACAGTGATAGCTAATGCTAAGGAATAAAGATTTCCTAAAAAGAGTAAGCATATTCATCCAAAGTATCATGTGATAAAGGACTTCGTTGAAGGTAGACATGTTGCAATATGCAAGATCATGTCTGAGGACAATACAGCTGATCTTTTCACAAAGATACTAACTACAAGAGTTTTTGAGAAGCATATAGAGGCTATGTGGATGTGATTCGTATTTACTCACTTAAGTCAAGTACGAGATTGTTAGAGATGGTGCCCTAATGACTAAATGTTATAATAAGTTTTTAGAGACATTTTATTAATAAAGAGTTTATTTATTATTCATATAACAAATGATGTTCGCTTTATGTTCATTTATGTTGAATGTATGATAAGCAAACAAAAGTCTAAGACTATCTTTCTAAACCTTTAAGATCGTGCTTATGATGGACAGATTATGCAGAAGACATGAACCTTAAAGATGATTGTCTAAATGATAAGATCTGCAATCGAGAGAATAAAGTTGGACCCTTATTCATGCTAAGATTTTTATGTTGTCTATATCTTTAACATGAGATAGCTTGTCTTGGTCATCGAAGCGAGACTCTACGAGTAGAAATATTAGTATTTTGTCATAGGTAACGATGTATTAGATCAAGAGAAAAAAGTTGAAGTGATTTAGTTAATAACTCTGTTTGTTTAAATCAATTCATTTTAGATAATCATCTATATTGTGTCTTAATCTTGAAATGACTAATGAGCCCGTATTCTTGACATATGTCTTTTGATGTATAGGGTGACTTCCTAATTTGATGCTGCTATGCATACTAATACGTCAGAGACATAATTCTTGATTGACATAGACTCGTTATTCATTTGATGATGGAATCCATAGCTCTTTTGTAGAGTTAATGATATTCTCTTATATGCATTATCCTATAATTAGAAGACTGGAGCGCTCTACCATTTGGATACATAAATGTAACTGAATGGTATACTATTTATAAATAGTAAGTATTTCGATAGTGAGATAATAGAACGTAAGATAAAAAATAATAAAAAATGTAAAACAGAATTTATCCTTAAGCTGATTATGAATATCCTATGGGGATGTGACGCATTATGATATGTCATGAACGGTTAGCTTGTTGGAGCTTTGTAGTTTTATATAGTTCGAGAGTGTAGCTCTAAGGTTTTAGCAGAGTAACGTTAGAGTGGATAATTATAAAATATGTATCTTAGATGTGCTATTTTATAATTATAGGAACATGATCTATATATGTCCATGGAGTCCCTTTTGCTAGCTCATAATAAATCCTGTAACAATACGGCGTGTTTTTCCTTTATATTGATACCTTGTATTAATTATTAGATTGGTTGAAATTCGATAAGAGTGGATTTAATAATTCATATTAGTTTATCGGTTGAATTAATTTTGTAAATTAATTCAAGATAAACATGTTGAATTATTTGGATAATATTTTATTTACTTTGAGATTATCTGTATATGACTGTTTTAATCAATTAACTTCTCTATTGGGTTATTTGAATTAAAACTAAGGCTCTATTTAAGATTTCCATGTAAAAAGAAGATAGTCTGAGGATTCCAGATTATCGTAAGTTCTGCTGGCCAAACATGAGATAATTAGGTTGTACATTTTTTATGCGTTTTTCATCAAAATTTGATTCAGACTTGAATTTTGAAGCCTAATCTTATAAGGTTTAACCCTAGATCTGACTACTATAAAAGGAGAGTGAGTTTTTATTGTTATTTAGATTATTTGAGAAGTATAGAGTGAGTACTCTAGTGAGAAAAACTACAAAACTCTCTAAGAGCTATTGTTCAACATCAAGAACCTTAGCTGCAAGTATTTTTAGGTAATTAGAAGGAAAGTCATTAGAGAAAAAGCTGTACGACGTGTGACCAATCTCACTCCGATCGTGGTAGATAGAGAATAACAAAGAAGACAAGTTAGTTGAGACTCTTCTAGAACGTTCTTTACTTTAAGGATTCCTTCTGCTTTCGGTATACAAAAGATACATGTAAGATCTGTCATTAATTTATGTATTTAACATGTGAAAATTATGTTTTGGAAAATACTCTAATTTAAAATTTTTTAAAATTCTGCTGCGTATTGTTTTCCAACACTTTGGACAATATTTATTAGAAACAATAATTCCAGACCTAAATGGTTGCCCACTTTTCTTAAAATTATGCTTTGCATCCTTCTCGATAATATTATCTATGTGGGAAGCTTGTGATAAAGCTATCATTTCATTCTTCCTATCTCGAAAGATTTGGATACCTAGAACATAATTAGCTTCACTTAAGTCCTTCGTGTCAAATTGCTTGATCAACCAAACTTTGACTGATGACAACGCTCTAACATCATTACTAATAAGTAGAATGTCATCTACATAGAGCAGTAGAAACACCACCTTTCCATCCTTAACGTGTTTCTAAACATATGATTCATCTAAGTTTTGTTCAAATCCTATAAGTCTTGATCACTTGATCAAATCTTATGTTCCAAGAACATGAAGCTTGCTTAAGTCCATAAATAAACTTTAGCAACGTGCATACTTTATACCTTAGCGTTGAACCTTTCTAATTGTACCATATAAATGGTCTCATCAAGATGGCTATTCAAGAAAGCTGTCTTGAAATCTATTTTCCAAATCTTGTAATTTAGAGTGATTGCAATAGATGAGAATATGGATGGACTTAAGCATAGCTACAAGCAAAAAGATTTCCTTGTATTCGATTCCTTCCTTCTATGTGTATCCCTTTGCTACCAGTCTAGCCTTATGGAATTCAACTTTCTCATCTGTACCTCTCTTTCCCTTGTAGACCCACTTATATACTATGGGTTTTACCCATTTAGGAAGGTCTACAAGTTCCCAGACTTGATCAATCTTCATAAACTTCATCTCAGAGTTCATTGTTTCTGTCCAAAGCTTGAAATCAACATCCTCGATAGCCTTTTTGTAAGTGTAAGGATCCCTATCATGATCAACCAATTCAGCCAGGTAGGGTTCACCATCGAACATATTCCTTTTGGGTTGACGCCCGATCCTCTCACTATGCCAAAGCTCTCTAGGTTGTGTTATGCCAATTTTCCCACATTGATTGGATTGATTTCTACTGGAACTGCTGGAGCGACATATCGTTTGCCATCGCCTTAAGTATCGCTCTACTACGAGGCTTAAAGCCGTTCATGTAACTTTCCTCAAGGAAAGTTGTATTTATAAAGACCATGACTTTATTTTCTTTTGGATTATAGAAATAACTACCTTTTATCCCTTTTGGATATTCTACAAACATGTATACTTCCGAATGTGCTTCTAACTTATTTGCTTCCTTATTTAGGACATAAGTAGGACATCCCCATATGCAAATGTAGTTCAAGAATGTCTTCTTACCCGTCCACAACTCGTGAGGAGTTTTAAGAAACGATTTTTAGGGCACATTGTTCAAAAGATAACATACAGTTTGTAGTGCATATCCCCAAAAAGATAGTGGCAATGTAGAATAACTAATTATGGACCTAACCATGTACAATAAGGTCCTATTTCTTCACTTAGCTATGCCATTTTGCTGCAGAGTGCTAGTCGCAATCAATTGGGATAAAATCTCATTCTCTATTAAAATGTCCTAAGAACTCATTAGAGAGGTATTCACCACCTTGATCGAATCGAAGTGATTTTTTGGGCTTACCTAATTGCTTTTCTCCTTTCGCTCAAAAATCTATGAACTTATCAAAAGTTTTGCTCTTATGATACATAAGGTAAACATACCCATATTTCAAGTAGTCATCAATGAAAGTAATGAAATACTTATACCCTCTTCACGCTTTGATGTTTATGGGACCACAAATATCAATGTGCACAAGTTCTAGAACCCCTTCAACTCGATTGCCCTTAGACCCAAATGGTCTTTTGGCCATTTTGCCCTCCAACCAAGATTCACAATATGGTATAGATTCCACCTATAAATTGCTTAAAGGTCCATCGCTTACTAACCTTTGAATCCTTTTAAGGCTTATGTGACCTAATCGCAAGTGCCAAAGATAAGTCTTATTAAAGTGAGAAGTTTTAAGCCTTTTAGAGTTATCGTTTATCTCAATGTTTAGCAGTGAGTCCATCTTAGGTTTAATAAAATGTAAGTTGTTTTGCATCCATCCACTGTAGATAAAAGATTTGTTTTTACGAATCAATTTATTATTAAAAGAAACTAAATAAGAATCCTTGAACAAACAAGCAATAGAAATTAAATTCCTTTTAAGTTTAAGAACATAAAAACAATCTCTTAAAACTAAATTCCTATAACTACCAAAATTAAGACGAATATCTCCCACTGCTTTAGCAACCACTAGAGTCCCATCGCTTATCCGTAATGTGAAGTGCTCATTTAGCAGACTTCTCGTTTCCTTGAACTCTTGCAGAGAAACATAAATATGGCTAGTCGCTCTAGAATCTATGATCCCAAGTGTCGCTTGATTCTTCAATTAAACAAGTTTTAATAACCAGAAGTTCGCACTTACTTCCTCTAGCTAGGAAGGCCTTGTAATTTTTCTTGATGTGCCTGACTTCCCGCAAAAGAAGCACTTTAACTTCTTTGGGTTCCTCTTCTTTTTCTTCTTTTCTTTGCCCTATGCCAAAATATAAGATTTCTCATTCTTGGCTTTTTGCTTCTTTCCATTGGTGTTGGAACCAGATGCAACTGACAAGTTTGCCTCACTCCCAACCAGAGGTTCTCTGATCAATTTTTCAAACTCCTACAACTACTTTATTAATTCAGTTAAGGTTACATCTTGTCTATTGCTCAAATTGTATGAAGCTTTAAATAGGATGAACTCCTTAGATGGAGTCTTGAAAACCATAGTCATCTGTGATTCAGCATCAATGTCGGCTCCATAGGTTTAAGCCTCAGCAAGGTAACTCATGCCAACATCATGTGATCTTTCATAGATGTTCCTGATTTTTGCTTGCAGTTGAGAAGCTTCCGAAGAGCCCCTTGCTGCTTCACCAACTCTTGACCTCTAAACATGTCTTTAAGATTATCCATAATCTGCCTAGTAGTTTCATGATCTTCATGTTGAGCCTGTAACATGTTATTTATGCTAGCCATGATATAGAAGTGGGCCTGATCGTTAGCATACCTCCTACAATCATACACTTAGATTTGTTCATTAGTGAGGACATGGTATCATTAGTATCAATTTTAGTTTCTTAAAGGATAGGACAATGCACAGGTTTCATTTCCAATCATTATAATTCTTGCCAGTTAAAGTATTTTTATGAAATATTGATGGTAATACGTTTTTAGACATTTTTGTTCTACAATAAAGTTTCATATATCAAACATAAGCAAACATACAATAATAATTTAGCAAGATAACATAAACATATATAATGTGTTTATGTGTCAAAACCTTGAAAAAATCACAACCTTACAACAATAGTTCCTAACTTAGAATTCAACAAGCCGCCTAGGAAAGGCATACTAAATTCAATTCGAAACATGGATCCCATCCAATTAGTTTATACCATTTAAGACCCATCTGATCTAACATATACTAATAATTGCTACTTTATCCATGGTTTATAATTGTCACCTAGGGATGAATAACAATAAAACATGCTAAAGCAAATTACACTATCGAAGATCTAACCTAGTACATATGCATCCTTGTCTAAGGGTTGGAATCATCATGTGTTACCTATAGACCAACGATAAAGGCCTTAGGTCCTTTCTTTGAAAACCTTCTCCCATTTAATATTTTAAAAAACAAGGTTTTATATTAACATACACGAACAATTCTAATATGCGACATTCCCTATTCTACATAGCATGTTATTAACATACATGATAAAACATATTATAAAGTAAACAAGCAACACATTAAGTAAAGCTACAAGCAATATACTAAATAACTATAATATTATAGTTCCATCCTAAAGAAAAAAATAAAGATTACAAAACTTTTAATTGAAATGTTTTATCGACTCTTCATCTTGCATCTTCTCGTTGTATCCTTCTTCATGTGGCATCCATCTTCAATTTCAGTCTCACATAGATCAAAATTTTATTTTCTGTTTATCATAAAATTTCCAAAGCTTTTCTCAAATTGTCTCATAAAAATAAAATGATCTCAAAATAATCAAACAAAAACTTTATCGTCTGGCGGTCGATCGCTTTACACAGGGCCGGTCGTCCGGCTCTGTCCAATAGAATAAATTTTCAGTCATGGCCGATCAACTGCCCACTATGTAGTGCGGTTGACCGGTCGGTCATAGTCCATGCTAGAAAGACATTTTCTTAATTATTTTGTAGTTTTCAATTTTAGCAACAATTCAAACAAAAAATTTACAAAAAATATATAAACATAGAAAATAAATAGACCACCAATCATTTCGATCTTCTAGATCTGTCTTCAATATTTTAATAGAAATTTACGACCAAAACCTATACCATTTTTGGCTTACAAAATTTCTAGAAAATAAAATAACAAACCTTAGACGGTGATGATAGACAACCATATAATAACATAAAAAACCTAAACACATATTCTAACCAAAAATTAATTAATATAATAATTAAACTAAAAATTTAATTAACAATAATTAATTAATAAATATTTACCATATAATCTCATGACAACACATAATTATATAGAAACTCTAGAATACCAACTCCCTAAAAATTTAATTCAAGCATAAGAGAGATTAAGATAACATAATTTATGTATATAGCATGATCACAAGCTCCTTAAAAACACCGTAAAACTATGGCTCTAATACCAATTATTGAAAAAAAGAGTATGCAATGAATTTTAAAAAAAAATTTTCCAATAAATTTGTTTCCATAGATGAGGTAGACATGCTATATACGATAAATTAAAAGATCTTACATACCTATTAGAATTAGAACTGCACTTCTAATTAAAAATCGTTTGAGAGAACCGCTACCCAAAATCGCTTTTAAAAGAGCCTTAACCAATTGGTCTTGTTTTTTATTCTTTTTTCCATAATCAGAATGTGAGTAAACACACGTCATTCAATTCTCCCTTGGTAACTCTCCCCACAATCACAAGAGAAAAATTAGAATTATTGCTCTAGGTGTTGAACAATAATCTCTTAGAGTAGTAGAATTTCTCTCTCTAGAAAATCTCTCTCTAAACCTCCCAAGTGACTTCCCATTAGGGTTAATAATGATACGAGAGCAAAAGAACACGTTTCCTATTTATAGAGGCTTGCAGAACATCTTTTCTTATTAGATTGGGCTTCCAAATTCGACCAAAAACCAAATCTTGTAGCAAAAACGCATAAAACTTGTTTTGCTGATCTGGCAAGGGTAGTTGACTGACCCTAGTGTAGTGAGGACGACCGCCCTATGAAGGTTAACCTGGTGAAGGGTTTTCAAAGCTTTAGACATGCCGCCTGCCTTACCAATTCACCAGTTTTGACCCAATTGGATTTTTACGTATTCTATTTGACTTGGGAACCTTTCGTAGTGTTAGACATGATGCTTTAAGGAGTAAAATATTGTAATATGTTTTTAGAGACATTTTATCAATAAAGAGTTTATTTATTGTTCATATACCAAATGTTATCCTCTTTACGTTCATATCTGTTGAATGTATGATAAGCAAACAAAAGTCTGAGACTATAGGTCTAAACCTTTAAAAATCATGCATATGATGGATAGATTATGTGAAAGATATGAATTTTAAAGATAATAGTCTAAATTATAAGATTCGCAATCAAGGGAATAAAGTTGAGCGCCTTATTCAAGCTAAGATTGTTTTGTTGTTTATATCCCTAACGAGAGATGGCTTGTCTTAGTCATCGAAGTGAGACTCCCCAAGTAGAAACATTGGTACATTGTTATAGGTAACGATGTATTAGATCGGGACATAAAGTTGAATTGATTTGGATTAATAATTTCGTTTGTGTAAATCAATTTACTTTAGACAATCATATGTGATGTCTCTTAATCTTGAAATGACTAATGGGCCCTTACTCTTGACTTAAAGTTGATAATTATAAAATATGTATCTAGGATATTGTATTTTATAATTATAGGAGCTTGAATTGTATAGGTTTATTATGTTCTCTTTGTTAGCTCATTATAAATACAATAACGATACGGCGTGCTTTTTCAACAATTGGTGACTTATGTTAAATTATTAAATTGGCTAAAAGTTGATGGGACTAGATTTAATAATTTATGTCTGTTTATCGATTGAATTAATTTTGTGAATTAATTCAAGATTATCCAGATATGACTATTTTGATTAAATAACTTCTCTATTGGATTATTTGAATTAAAACTAAGGCTCTATCTAAGAATCTTGGGTAGGAAATAAAAGATTCTCATAGATTATATTATCGCAAGTTTGATAGGCCAATTTGTTAATTCGGCCTACCGATGGAGTAAGTTCGGACTGCCGATCTAATGATAATCTAATTAAGCATTTCAGACATGATTTTTGTCAAAAGTTGATCCAGATTCAAATTTTTGAGGTCTTGTCTAATAATGATTAACCCTAGGTCTGACTTCTATAAATAGGGGGTGAGTTTTCTCAGTTATTTAGATCAATTGAGAAGTATAAAGTGAATACTCTAGTGTGAGAAACTCTAAAACTCCCTAAGAGCTATTGTTCACAATTAAGAACCATAGCTCTACGTCTTCTCAATTGGTTGGAAGGAGAGTCACCGAAGGAAGAGCTATACGACGTATGACCACCCATACTTCGATCATGAATAGAGAATAGTAAAGAAGACCAATTGGTTGAGGCTCTTCTAGAACATTCTTTTCTTCATTGATTGCTGGTGCTCGTCGACAAACAAAAGATTAGTAAGAACTATGGCTAATTTATGTATATAGCATATCAAACTTGTGTTTTGGAAAGTACTTAGATTTTAAAATTTTTTAAAATTATGCTATATAATCGTTTTCCAACACATAGAGCCTTAGTTTTAGTTCAAATAACCTAATGTAAAAGTAATCTAATTCAAAGAATCATATACAGATAATCTCATATTCAAATAAAATATTTTTAACTAATTCGACATGCTTATGTTTGAATAATTCTCAAAAATTAATTTAACCAATAAATTAATATGAATTATTAAATCCAATCAATCAAATTTAACCAAATCTTAAGAATTAACATAAGTTACTAATATGTTAGAAAAATACACCGTATTGTTATAGGAAATATTATAAGCTAGTAAAGCGGACTTGATTGACATATATAGATCAAGCTTTCATAATTATAAAATAACATATCCCCGACATATATATTTTATAATTATCAACTCTAAAACTATTCCACTAAAAGCTTAGAGCTGAATTCTTAAACTATATATAAATTACGAAACTCCAATAAGTTATACGTCTATGACATATCATAATGTGTAACATTCCTATAGGATATTCATAATTGGCTTAATGACTAATTCCGTTTTACCTTCTTAATTATATTTATCTTATGTTCCATTATCTCGCCATTGGAATACTTATTATTTATAACTAATACAAATAGTATACCATTTATTTATACATATATTTCCAAACGGTTGAGCGCTCTAGTTTTCTAATTACAGGATAATGCCTATAAGAGAATATTATTGACTCTATAAAAGAGCTATAGATTCCATATCTATGAATAACAAGTCTACGTCATTTAAGAGTCATGTCTCCAACGCACCGATATGCCTACCTTTATATAATTCAAGATGTTACCCTTCGGTACATCAAAATACACAAGTCAAGAATACGGACGCATTGATTCATTAACATCAAAATACACAAGTCAAGAATACAGATCCATTGATTTATTTCAGGATTGAGATGTAACGACACACATGATTGTCTATAGAGAATTGATTTATTCAAACAATATTATGAACTAAATCAATTCATCTTTAGTCTCGATCTAATACATTATCTCCAATGACAATATATCAATGTCTTTACTCGCGGAGTTCAACTTCGATGACCAAGACAAACTATTTCCCGTCATGGACATAGACAACACAACAATCATAACATGAATAAAGTGCCTAACTTTATTCTCTCGATTACAAATCTTATATATTTAGACTATCGCCTTAAGATTCATGTCTTCTATAAAATATGTCAATCATATGTATGATTTTAAAGGTTTAAGATGACAATCTCAGACTTTTTTTGCTTATCATATGCTCAACATAAATGAACATAAAGATGATATATTTAATATATGAAATAAATATTAAACTCTTTATTGATTAAATGTCTTAAAAAACTATTACATTATAAAATTCTTAGGTCACCTAGTCTAACACCTATATTGAAAACATTTGTATTACAGAAAGAACCTGTGATGAGCTCAGATGTCAACATTGCTAGGAAGGAATACCTACAACCTGTGATTTTTATAATTATGTTTGCCCATGGAAAATTGAAACCAATTAAAGGGATAAATTTTGGAGAATCCCCCATGTAATGACCAAGAAAATTTCATTAATAAAACCTAATATTTAATTGGGTTTAATTAATGAATTTACTTTTAAAAATGTGATTTTTTTAAAAAGTTGTAATTTTTGTATAAATTACGATAAAGTATGAATAAACGGCATCGATTGCATATTTTATGGTAAATATGATGTAATATTGGGTATGGTAAAATACAGATTTCATGAGTTGAATTACTCAGAAATTTGTGAATAATACCCATAAAATGAATTTTATATCATAATTAATTGTAAAATTGTGGTATAAACAAATGAACGACTAGAATGCAACTAAGACACAGAGGTTGTCCGAACCCTAATCTGGGGTAGAAGGGAGGCTAGAGCAGTATAAGAATACTGCTAAGTGATAACACAGATACGAAAAATGTTATGATTGGCCTCCAAAATTGAACGAAAAGTAAGCTAAATATTTTTATACAGTCTAAGGATAGAAAGTACACCGATTTGACCATGGCAGTATAAAAAAAATACTGCGTGATAAAAAATTACATTGTGTGAATTTTGGGCCCCACAAAGTGAACACCCAATTGAATTTGATTGGGCCACCAAAGTTAGAAATGTGGCCCAATAGCAAGAGGACACCTAGATGGTAATCAAGTAGGTGACCATGAGTCACCAAGTGGATTAGAATGCATTTAAGGATGAGTTATCACAAAAAATTTTCTCTTTCTTCTCCACCAAGATTCGACAGCCATAGTTGAAGCTTCAAGAAAATTTTCTCAACCTCAAAAATTGCAAAAATAACCCCAAAATGATTTTGGAAGCAAGCCCCAAGGATTTTTACAAGATTAAAGGTAAAATTCCAAACTTTTTAATGATTTTTCAAGGGGTTTTTCATGGGTTGAAGGGGAAATATTAACCCATGTCATTTTTGCATGAAAAGGGAGTTTGGAAGGCAGATCAAAAGGGATTTCAAGGCTAGAAATAAAAAAGAGGCTCTTTTGGTAAGTTTTGCTATTCAAAGTTTTGAATTTTTGTTTGATTTTTATTCTCTCAAACCCATATGAGCTTTTGAGCTTATATTTGATGAAATTACATGTGAATGTGATGAATGACCTGTTTAGATGGTGAAATTTTGATTTATGGTGCAAAATGGCAATTTTTGCATAAA
>CAMOHE010044880.1:15662-27370 GCA_946598075.1 Artocarpus hirsutus
GAAAATGTTGTAAAAATAAGAATGTTTATGTAAAAATAAGTGAGAGAAAGTATTTTGGGAGTTACCAAATTTATTGTAAAGTAAAGTATTTATTTCAGTTTAAAAAAAATTTCCTAAATTTTTGTCCTTAAGTATGAAAGGAAAAGTTTAATCACAGCCCGAAAAGGCGGGTTATGACACCCTATACGTATCTTGTGCTTGTACAAAGACAACTAACCTTCCAACCTTTTACCTTGGAGAACAATAAGAGTTATGGACCATAAATTAAACAAGCATTGTGTTAAATCATTAGTCGTTCCCAAGATAATATATCCTATAATAATTATACTCGTGTGTGTGTGATTAGCCATTGTTTTCAATACCGAAACAACACAAGCTTCTAAAAAGATAAACTTTTATATCTATTATAGAAACGATCGCCCAATCCTAGTTTGAAAGATTAAATGTCATAGGCTCCTCCTTTGGTACAAATCTCCACTACACTGAAGGCACCACATGAAATCAAAAAGGTCTTTGATATAGTTTACAATGGGGCCAAGGGCTGGTAGTTAAAAGAAAGAAAGGATATGGGAATTACAAAGGTCCTAAAGATTTTATAGAGTTAGAAACATCATAAGATTTTTAATGAACACCTCTCAAAACCTCACAAAATTCTTATATAGGCCAAATATCACTGTGTTGGGCCTTTTCATTATTATAACTAACCTTGTAACATCCAGACTTAAGATAGGAAAGCTTAAGATATTTTTATTGAATTTTTTACTTCTCTTTATATTTTTTTGTTTTCTTTTTTTTTTGTAATTTGTTTTTTTTTTTTCTTGAGCTACCTTTTTAAAAATTCCTCTGCCTTGCTTTCTCTTGATTTAATTTCCTCCCCCACACTTATCTTCTGTCCCCAACTCAATTTTTTAACAAATTCCCCTTAAGCATGAAATAAGTCTTTAAACTCCAATTCATCATTAGAAAAAGGGTGAAGGATATAAATGTAAACGGGTTGGGTGAAAAGATAATGTGGTTAGCCAAAGAAAAATATCTACACAAAAAAGCTCAAATTTGCTTACTAAGGGAAGTCCTCTTGAAACATTTATCAGGACTATAGCTAATTTGGTCTTGATGCTAGGAACCTAGTGCCTTAAATCCTTTTTCAAGTATACTCGATCAATCATTTGCCTCGAAAGACCTACAAGAGAGTTCTAACTTTCAATCCTGCCAAGTCAAAATTAAAATGATAATTAATATGAGGATATATAAGAATCTACTTAATCTAATAGGTCCATCTCATTACGGGATAACATGGCTATGTACATTAAATTTGTGTATGATTATTCTAAAAACATATGAACAAAAAAATAATCTCAAAATTCAACATAATACCCATTATCAATCAAGAACATAAAAAATTAATGTTCGGTTCTCATCAATGAGGTTAGAAGGTATCCTAAGACACAAAAATGACTTAAAAACCTAAACTACAACGAAAATATTTTTATGAAAAATTTTATATTCTTAAGATTTTATTTTAAATTTTAAGGTTTTTTTAGACAAGAAAACAAAAACTAAACAAAAAATAAAAATAAAAATTCTAAATCCTTCTCCCTATACTTAGTCCTTATATTATCCTCAATGTAAAACTAAGCATAAAAGAGAAGAGAAAAACAAAAACACATAAAACAATAAAAGCAACAAAATAACAAAAAGATAAATTGGAGGAGAGTTAGAAAAATAAAATATGTTTTGGCATGCTATTCATCTGTTAGGTTGCCTCCCATAAAGTGCTTGGTTTTATGTCCTCAGCCTAGTGTAGAAAAGTAGAATCCGCCCATTGAAGGTGTCATGGAACACCACCCATGATTCTTCATTGTAAATGTCCTCAAGCTTGGAAAGATATAGAACAATTAGGCAAGTCGCTCCAACTTGACTCCGTTTTGAATGTGCTTGGGAAAAGAACTCCAAGCCTCATTTAAGCTCATAGAGGATGTACGGTGGTGGCACCAATGGGCAATAAGAATCCATTGGTAGTGTATATGATATGACTATCAATGAGCTCAAATCGATGATCGCAAATGCTACCTCATCCTCCAATGGCTCTTGTAATTTGGCTTCTTAAAGGAATTCCTTAAATAACAACCCTTCTAATTGCTCATCACACTCCACTTGATTTCCCAAAACCATACTGGCGATGTGATCTTCATAGAATTCATGGCCTTGAATGGACTTCTCATGACTTACAAGATGTAAATCGGTCTCAATCACACGAGTGTCTAAGTGTTGAGCTAAAACAACGTCAAAGTCTCTAGATGTTGATCCCAAGACTCATCCACCTTTAGAGGCTCAAATTTTCATGAAACTTCCATGTTAGACAAATTACTCTCCCAATATAGGTTGTTTGATTCATCATCATTCTCATGCCATACCAAATTTTCCACCATAAGATTATCACCTTGTTCCTCTAACCTATAATGCTGGCCAATTGATTGATATGACTTTGTAAATTGTCAAGGCTAGTGGTTATTTCCTCTTGAAATTGTAACGTGTTAGTAGCCAAGACCCTAGCTAGGTCTTCAAGAGATATACCTGTGGGTGGCTAGTCTACCAAGGTTCCTCCATTTACGATTTCGAATCCCATATCATAAGATTGAGTGTCAACCTATGACTCCAAATTATAGTAATCGTCCTCCCAACTTTGATTGTTCTTTGAACAATTCCAATTTCATTGATCGTACTTGGTCAAGTCTTCCAACATGAAGTAGGCTTCATCCCTGGCAACAGCACCAAATTTTGGTACGCCTCAAAGGAAGCACCAAATTAACCTTACTTTTAAGTGTTGTCGTTAATAAGTGTAGTGGTGAGTAAGGATCGTTTCTCCAGTAAATTACATCTAATTAATTAGTTATCGACTCTAAACCGAAGACATTATAAAATTAAATAAAAGATGGGGATTTTGAATTAATTATTTAAACTATGAAATAAAAGAAAACACAAGAAATAAAATAAACTAAAATAAAACACTGATGATAAAACTGGTTAAAGGATCATTCGCTACTACTGAGCAATAACCATACAATTAATCATAGAAATTATATTCAATTAACTATTGAAACTATCAACCATAGACAATAACAAGTTATGCTATCACAATCTCTCTTTACTTAGTCGTTAAATAAAACATGCTCTTCACTTAATCTCTTTTCCTCAAATAACCTAGAATAAGCTCTCTAGATTCAATTCAATAGAAGCATTAAAATAAGATAGATGGGTTGATCTTGATAACAAACACACAAGCTCAAATCATTTAACCTATGTTATGCTCCACATTCAATCATACGAAAACTTGACAATTATCAATGACCATAATTTGCTACTATGATTAAAACAACAAGACAATTACAGATCAAGCATTCCAATCTAGTATTAGATAAAATTCAAGTCCTATTTAGTTGCACACCCAAATAAAACAACAAAATAATCATGAATATTAATTATAGAAGAACATAAACAATCTCCATTAAAAAATCAGAAAAAAAAAATTCTATAAATTAATCATATAATTATATCTAGGGTTTTGAAATCCCCTTCAACCTTAACCAAACTAAAATAACATAATTGAAAAGAAAAGAAGGAAAGAATAAAGAAAAGAATGGGTTTTGGCGTTGAAGAATTCTCCACGCGACAAAATTCTTTGAGCCACCACCAGAGACTCTCCTATTTTTTTTCTTCTTTTTCTTTATCTCCTAATCCTAAAAATAACAAAGGATAAACTGATAAAGTTATAAAAGAACTAATCTCTAATTGTGTCTAAGTGAGGTATTTATAGGTTTTTATTTTTAGGAAGAAAAGAGGCAAGTTTGGGCCCTTTTTAGGTGAAAAACGGAGTGAAAATCGTAAACATATAGGGCCAAGGCCTTTTTCCACCATTGCACGTGAAAAAACACATCGAGCTGCAAAAGGCAAGCGCATGGCTACGTGGAATTTTAGCTTGCGAGGGCATGAAATCACAAAACATCCGCACGGCTGCATGAAATTTTAGTTCGCAGAGGTGCCATTTGCTGAACCTTGTTTCGTCCATTTCTCATCTGTTTTGCTCTCGATCACGCCCAACAACTCTAAATAAATTCCAAATGAATAAAGATATTTCTTAAAGCTCTAAGATCCTTATATTTTAACCTCTTTTCACTTCTTGATAATAAAACACCTATAAAACATAAAAAACACAAATAAATATAATAAAACTCAAAAACTAACAAAATAAATATAAAAAAGAATAATATAAAAATATGTCAAATTATACACTTATAGAGAATTTCGATTCAACCTAGGAGATCTTTCACCGTTTGGAAGGCAATTCATGGTCGACTGGCTATCAAAAATAACCTCAAGGAAATAAGATTTCATTTTTCATCTTGTAGCCGCTTCTACTACAAGAACAAAGAGTCTGTCGAGCACGTTTTCCTATGGTGTGATTTCGTCTCTGGCATATGGGATGGATTGGAATCTGTGTTTTACTCTACCATTGACAGACCCAGTATCAAGCTGTTGCTTGTTTCTACCTTTAAAATGAAAATGAGCAAGCAAATTGCTGAAATTATTTTGGTTTTTTGGATCATAAGGAGGCCACGAAATAAGCTCCTTCTTGATGGAGTTCAACTTTTTCTCAGCAATCTCTCCTCCTTTTGCGGCATTGCCTTCACGAGGTTGACAATATGGATGAGAATACTATGCATGATTCTGTTGTCGACCTTGCCAATTTGAAACTCTTTGACTTGGAAAAATAAAGTTAGAAGAGCCCTCCAGAATTTCTTCTAGGATGGATTAACCTTAATACTGATGGGGCAGCAAATGGTTCTGCTGGTATGCAAGATGTAGAGACATTTTCAGAACTTACAAAGGTTTTTGCAAAGGTTGTTTTGCCAAGTCTTTAGGAATTTAATACGCCTTTGAATCTGAATTAATTGGGGTGATTCTGCTATAGAATTTGCTGAAAAATATAGCTGGAATTTTATGTGGTTTGAAAGCGATTCTACTTATGTAGTTGCTTTGATATTGTCTCTCAGCATTAATGTTCCTTGGAAGTTTTTGACTGTATAGAAAAAAGCTTTTAACCATAGGAAAATCACCTACAAAGCTTCACAGATATGTAGAAAAGGGAATCATGTTGCAGATAAATTGGCCTCCAAAAGGGTTCACGTGGATAATGATGAATGGTAATTCAACATTCCAGATCTTTGCTCTGAAGGATAAGCAAGAGATTTGGCAGCGTTTCTAAAATACAGCTTTTGCAATTAACCGACGTTATGGTAAATAAAACTCTCTTTTTCCTTTTCAATGTTTTTCCCAAAGGGTTTTAGCTAAAAGGTTTTTAGCAAGGCATATTTGGAGACATTCTCAGATAAGAGTTTGTCATTTTTATTTTTTTTTGTTTCTATAGGTGAAAATCATTTTGTGTTGGAAAATGAAAATTTTTTATTAATAACATTAAAGTGATGGGCTTAGTTTTTGATGATTAGTTGATCGGATGCCTATTTAGTTAGGATGCGACTACTTAACCTAATGCTAGTTGTCCATTCTCTTCAGTTTATCAAAAAAAAAAAAAGTCAAAAATACGCGTTTTGTACGTGTTTATTAAGCATGTTAACAAAAAAAGAGTAAAAAAATTAAGAAAAAATAATTTAAAAAACTGCAAAAGAAAAAAAAAACATTTGGGATGAAAATGGAGGAAAAAAAACGTTTTAGAATAATGGAAAAAACGTGTTGTAAGAAAAAAGGAAAAATATTTTGGAAGAAAAAAGAAAAAAAAAGGCTAAAATATTTCAGGTTTCGACGCCCTGTGCCTTTCACGTGAAACTAATTTTCTCTTTATATATATATATATATGTTAAAAATTAAAGAAAAAAGTACTTCCTTACAATATAACATAATGTGATATCAATGTACATATAACAAAGCATTGTCCCCTAAAAAACAAAACAAAATAAAACAAAACAAGACAAAGGCACTCTTTATTTTAACACATAAATCTCATATTTCCTTTGTTTATAAGAAAATCTAACATCTTTTTTGTATTCTACTCTTTCGGTAAAAAGAATATGAAGGGGCAAAAAAAAAAAAAAAAAGGAGAATGGGGAGAGAAATGTGTGACTTTTGAGATCATACAGGCTGTCTTGTAGCGCGATGGTCAAGAAAATAAAAGCGCTGAAGTTGGAGGGTGGAGAGAAAAACTTGGGAGATAAGTGACCAAAATTTTTAAAGTTATGAATATTGCGTAGGTTTGAATCATAATTGAAATTATTTTGTAATAATATTTTTCTTATAAAAATTTAAAATAACTTTGGTTTAAATTTATAAACCAAATATACCATAAATGATTTAGTATATTATTGGTCGAATACGGTTTGCAACAGGAAAAATTTTTAATCAAGTACTGATTAAAGATCTACTCTTGAGATTATATTGAATATCCAATTTCACATTTCTTTTTCTTTCAAACATAATGCGTAATAAATGTTTGGTTATGTGTCTATTAATAACCTCTAGAAGATGTTGATCGAAAAAAGACAAATTAGCCATAAGGTCTTAATTTTCGAGATATAATATTGACCATAAAGAAATAAAGGATGCATCCTTTTCGTGTGTATATATATGTATATATAGGCCCTTTTTAAGGTACAATAGAATTTTAAATACTTCCCACACGTGGCCGCTTGTTGTAAAAACAAGTTGTATTACTCGAGGATTGATGGGACATTTTTAGACAATTTGTAGTCTTTTGCATGTTGAGTTGATGAGTGTAACCGGATAATGCTGGTGGTTTTGGCATACCGTAGAATATTTTGGTCATTGGATGGAACTTATCAGGGCATAATCGTCATTATGTAGATATTTTAAAATATATTAAAAATAAATATTTTGTCACAGAATTTAATTGAAAGTATGACCTAGTAACACGTAAAAGACCGAGAGTAATCCATAGAGGCTTTGAGAGTAACATTTTCACGTTGAAACTAAAAAATTATAACTTTTTTATTTAAAATTTGATTGAGAGGAATATTTTTCCTATGCGTCTAGTGTGTAAAAATAAACAAAACTAGATATATAGGGTCTACGTGTTCTTCTATGACCATCATGTTTTTGTTAGATTTATTATTAACCACTTTATTTTTGAAAATGATTGTTTTCCATACTAAACATAGATTTTGGTTTTGGATTCTTCTCTAATGAGAAGTATAACATAACATGGTGCATATTTTTTAGCTTGTCAAATTTGGTCAAAACCACTTTTTCTTCCAAATATGGTAATAGCAAAACAAATATTTATCAATAGTTTATTTTTTTTTTTAGTATCTACCAAAGGAATCTCCTTTGATTTATTTTCATTTTGAAGGACAGTTTATCTACTTATTCAAATAATGATTGAGATCGCAGTTTAAATCATCTCAATTCAAGTAATTGCTTAGTGCCTGAATAGAATATATGGCCATAGTTTTTTCTCCCTTTTTTTCGTATTGCCAATGTTTTCATGTCGTCGGGAAGGGTTCCTATTTCTCACCTCTAGATAGTGAAGTTTGTGGTTTGTTGACGTTCTCAAAATTAAAAACCTTTAGTGTTTTCTAACAAATCTTTCGAAATGTTAATGTCTGTGAGACATTTTGATAGGTTATATAAATGTAGATTTTTTTATCATTTCACTCTAAATATATAGGAAGAAGAATCATCTCAATCCAGATTAAGAGAAAGAAATTTAACATTTTAAAGCTTCACTGGTTATAATGGTAGAAAAAAGAGAGAGAGAGGGAAAAAGAAAAAGACAGTCAAGTATGTGCTGCTGAGTTAAAAACTACACATTGCTATCCTTCAACTGTATGTGATTTGCCTAGATATAACGGGTTTACCACTAAAACAAGTTTCATGTCACATCCATACCCCTTCGCAAATATAAGCCTTGAGATCAATCTGAACGATGTAAAAAGACTGAAATTTTGAAACTTTACGGATGTGTTTGATTCGTGGTTTAAATCATGATTTGAATTATTTTACTACAGTATTTTTTTTATAAAAATTTAAATCTTCATTTAAATTTTTTATTTAAATCTATGAACCAAACGGGCTCTAAAATACAAGTACAAAGATGTACCATACAAAGGCCCATATGTAAATGTATACACATATTACACTAATATAAAAGTATTTTTGAGATAACATTGGTTTTGATTTTTTTTTTTTTTGTTTATTAGCACATTTGATTATCCTAGTAATTACCAACGGTCATGAGAGTGCATTCTTTAATTATTTGTAGAAAAATCTTTTTCATCTTTATAGAGTTATAATCTCGCTACCTATAAAATAATGTGTCTTAATATAACATATAGTGTACTTTTTTAAAGAAGGTGTTATTATTTTATTAGTAGCAGGTTTATAATCTTATAGTATTAAGTAAGATTGCTCTCATTTGTAATAACTATTAACAAAACAATGACTGAGAAAATCAAAATCAATTTTACTGATAGAAAATACTGTTTTTAATAAAATAGCAAAGAATTCACCGACAAAGGTGTAGAAAGAAAAGGGAAGGTACCAATATAGTACCATGTAGTTTGGGACTTTATCAAGTTGGCATTTATGTGCTCTAAAAATCCTATTAGAGTACATTATCCTAGTAATTACCAACGGACATGAGAGTGCTTCTCCAATTATTTATAATAACTACTAGCAAAACAATGACATAAGAAAATGAAATTAATTTTATTAATTAAAATACTATTTTTATAGCACTATTAAAAAAGTTATAGCACTAGTAAAATAGCAAATAATTCACTAACAACGGTGTAAAATAGCAAAGGGAAAATACCAATCTAGTACTAAATGGTTTTGGACTTTATCAAGCTGGTATATGTGTTCTAAAAATCCTTTTAGAGTGCCTTAATTTTAAAAAATATCATTTGAGTACTTTAAATTTGTTTTAAAACTTAAAACATTTTAAATAACAATAAATTGCATAAATAATCCACCAAAACACTAAAAACCAAAACCAAAACTAAAATAACTAACACGTCTTGTGATTTGTTAAAATAATAGAGACACCCCCTTAACTGAAACTAATTATGTCAAGATCCTTGCTTTTATAAAAAAAAAAAAAAAAAAAATTATAGAGATACACCTATGTTAGTTAACTGACCATTAAAATTTTAAAAAATGTCAAAAATGCCCTCTATAAATTAAAAAAAGGTTTTTAGATATATGTATTATTGAATATGGATTTTTTATCCTTATTTTAGATAAAGTTTAATTAATTTTTAAACACATTAATTATAATTTTCATTCCCATGGAAAGAATTTTTATCTTGATTCTTTTTTTATATCAAATTTCAAAATTTTAAAATATGTTTTTCCTTATAAATCAATAATTTTGACTATGCTTATATACCCTATTTTTCCTAAAAGAATTCAAACATGTAATAACAAACTCGAAATTTTCTACAAAAACTCGATAAATAATCTTATAAATGAAAAAACTTTAAAAATTTTCTCTAGAAAAACTTTAAAAAATTTTAAACTACAAAACAATCAAAAATAGAAAAATAATCAGAATCAGAAAAATCCCCTTTCTCTAAAGCTTACTCTGAAGGGGCAGAGATCGTGATGGGATGGGCTGAGGCAAGGGGCAACGAGGGTTTAGGCTGGTTGAGGTGAGGTTGCTAACACGAAAGGTGCTGTGATAACACGAGGTTGAGGGCGGCACTGCAAGGCAAGGCCGATGTAGCGAGGACCTCAGGCAAAGGTGGTGCAATCGACAACGGGGACTAAGATACACGAGGAGAAACTGAGGGGAAGGGAGGAGAGAAAGGGGCATATGGGGGTGGTGAGTGGGCTATTTGGCTGGTTAGATTAGTTAGGCTTTTTTATTTATATCAATGGCTAATATTTGTTGCTTTAAATAAATGGTTAACAAGGTTAAGTCTAACAGGTGTAAATGTAATTAGCTTCAGTTAAAGGGTTGTTCATTTTATTTTTACAAAACACTAGAGGTGTTAGTACAATTTACCCAATTCATATCTATTCTTGTTTAAGTTTTAAGTTTTTTCTATAACCTAATATAGAAGTGGAAAAAAATTTTGTACTTCAACCAAGCTTTGAATCAATCTAATAGTCGTAAATCACTTACATTCTTAGTTTAATACAGTGGCTTAGATTAACTCGTATGAATTATATTTTTTTGACACATCATACATTTTTTCTTGATAACTTTTTTTTTCTTTTTATTTTTCTTCTTCCTATCATGTAAATGAATATTGTGCTAAATTTATTTTCTTTTGACTCAATAAGTATTGTGCCACCATGTACTTTACTCTTTAACCATAATGAAATATTTAAATATGTAGATAAATAATCATGAATTAGTAAATAGATATGTCTTTGCTTTTTCAACCACATTTACTTCTTTATAAAAAAAAATGTATTCTAATTTTTTTCTATTATTTATTATTTTCTAAAAAGAAAACTATATTTTCTATAAATTAAATATAATTCATTTATTTTGCTCAAAAGCAAAAAAAAAAAAAAAGATATTAGAATATAATATTTTTGTAAATAAATGATGAGAAAGGATAAGATAAAAAAACATCCCAAATAAGGTTTTACCAAACTCCTATCTCATCACACACTAATACCCTACAACCAAATTATTAATACATGAAAATGACAAAAAAGTTAAGTATAACATATTTTTTGAAAGATAAATGACACAAAGTCAAAAACTGGAAAGAAGTTTCTAAAAATGTAGGCTAAAAGCTTCTTGATAATCTACTATGAGGATATAATTTAATCATTTTGCCAAGATGTAAAGTAAATAGATATAAATATTATTTTCAATAGATCATTAAATAATAATAATACTAATAATAATAATAATAATAATTAATACTAATATTATTTTGATAAAAATATGTTAAAAGCATGGAATCAAATGCTTGTGAAGTGTGAACTTGTGCTGAAAAGTTGGCGTTCAAAACTTCTAAGTTCAAATCATAACGTTTCAAATTATACCGTTTTAAATCTGTATATCAAACAAGTAAGAAGGGTTCATTCTTGAAATACTCCTTAAAATTGTGTTATTGATTTTATTTTTGCCCGTTACTTTTAAAACGTGCTAAATTTATCCCCCAATATATTCATTTGTTTCAATTTTAGTTCAATTCATCAATTGGGTTTTGAAAACAAAACAAAATACGAATGATATTCAATAAGTAGATTATAATTTTAGGCTGTCAAAATCATGTCCATACTTCATGTTCAATCAGCATAATTTTATTTTCTATCAATATCATGTGCACCTTCTGTCTTTTTTTTAATACCAAACTGATAAAAAGGACTAATATTCAAACAAATAAATAAATTAGGATAGAGTCTTAAATATTTAATCAGCCAAGATGGAAGGTAAGATTGGGGATAAGGTTCGAAAACCACTGGGTTCGAAAACCACTGGGCACATCGACCCTCAAAGGATAAAAAAAACTCAAAATCCTTGAGGGCAAGTCGGTCTTTTTACATACGAAGTGGTGGAGTTCCGTTAGGCTAGGGTTTTGCGAAGCTCCATCGCTATATCTACTTCACTCACAGAGCCAGAGAGAGAGACTGCCCTTCCTTCTTGTCTAGAACTAAGATCGGAGATTTCTAGGGTTGGGGCTTTTTCATAGTTGGAAATGGGAGTGTTCACT